>JAJOZX010000434.1:1532500-1607500 GCA_023014485.1 Bathynomus jamesi
CTCAGGAGACATTCAGTGTTCTTGAAGAATATAATAGCCTTGAAAGTATCCGAGCCATTCTTCTTGATAATACCGCAACCAACACTGGCTGGAAGAGTGGTTTAGTGGTAAAACCTGAAGAAACTCCGGGGAGGAAACTGCACACTATTGGTTGCGCACTGCATCAGAATGAACTCCCACTAAAAACTCTTTTCGAAAAAATGGATGGAGTGACAACTGGCCCAAGAAGTTTCAGCAGGCCCCTTGGGCAAAGGTGCACAGAAGATACCCAAGATGAACCTCAGGTACAGTTTGAAGCTGTGGAAACTCCAATCATTGAAGGGTATATTCCAGAGGAAGTACTGAAAGACCTCAGTCATGATCAAAGGCTTCTAGATTGGTCCACTTAACCATGCAAGATGGTTAACTCTTGCCATACGACTTCTTTGTTTGTACACAAGAGACAACAGACCAAACCTGAATTTGAAAAAGTTGGTCCATTACATTCTTCGAGTTTATGCTCCTGTATGGTTTGAGATAAAGGCATCCTCTAAGCTGCATGATTCTCCTCGCATCCTCTCCTCTGCTATCAGCCGACTGAGGCTGATTCCATTTCATGATGTGAAACGCATTGTAAAGCAGAACATCCAGGGTAATGTTTTCTGCCTCCGACCTGAGAACATCCTCTATGAGTCTATGCCATGGTGAAAGATGATGAAGACAGAATCAGGAATCTTGGGCTTCAGACTGTACTCACTCTCAGACACAGGTAAATTTTGCGCTTCTTGTAATTATTATTTTTTTTTTTGCCAAAGCCGAGTTATTCTCCAAAAAATATGGAAAAAATATTATAATTGTCACTTTAAGTGGGTAATTTGTTTGTATTATTGAAACGGCAATACTTGAGTACTATTTTTCATTTATATTTATATTTTTATTTATATTTATATTTTCATTTATATTTTAATTTTCATTTTTCGTTTATAGAATGGAGAGCAATCAGGAAGCAGGAAGAAAATTCCCCAGGTGAATTGGAATGCAAATCACTGGCATGAGCTCATCGACCTCACTGACCCTGATGTCATGGAACCACCTACCACACAGCACCTATCTGATGAAGAAATCCAGTCATTTATGGACACTAACACTAAGCCAGACATTCCAGACTTGCCTTCTCACTCTGAGAGTGTTGAGAGGAGTGTGAAATTAGTGACAGAGGCTTCCCATACCGTGTACGGGTTCGAAACTTCGTCACAGATGTATCCTTACTAAAGTACTGAGCAGGAAGATGCGTCCTGCATTTATGTCAAAAGGACATTATTCTCAATCTTATGATGATTTATATGAATAGTTTTTCTTTTTACATGAGAACATGTGATTTTTTTTTATTTATCACCTTTTGAAAGTATTTTTTCAAGTATTGTAGCCAAAATAGGTGAATAAATTAGCAAAAATGCATGTTTTTTCAACGAAATTTTATCATTTTACACTTAAAATACATGATATACATTAGGCATTGTCTCCTCTTGGGATAGAAAATGATATTGAGTTGCTACATCTATAATTAGTTAATATTATATCTTCAAAAATGACGAGTTTACCTATCGCGTATGACGAAAATTGGGTCAAAAACCGTAACAAATTTTAATTGCAAATCCGCAAGCAGGCCCTTATCCGTTTGCTCTAAAATATTTTTGGGGTTCATTTCTCAACCAAACCTAACTACTGGGCACTTATTCACCTTGCGATTTCAAAACATGTGGAAAATCGACCCGCCCTATATATATATATATATATATATATATATATATATATATATATATATATATATATATGGGAATGAACTCAGAATGGTCTCCTGAGTTTTTTAGGATACACACAGACAGTGCATGGAACAAGGAACTCTTCTGGGATAATTAAATCCACTATAGTCCGAATAAGTAATGGTAAATGACAAATACCATAGCTTTTCTTTTTCATGATGCTAGCCCGACGTGGGGAACGGATCACACGCAAAGAGGTCCCATAAATATAGCTTCCCTCACCAGCTATCTGCAAAGCAGACAGGATCCAGCTTTGGGACATGGATCTAGGGTAAAGCAGCCTAGCCCTGCTACATTTAGAAACTCAATATAAGCAAAAGACTCGCTGCCTTCACGTCAGATTGAATACATCAAAGAAGAAGGGGTAACTATTATATTTTTAGCCAAAAACCAAAACTTAAACCTCAACTGGCAGAATTGAGCGTCAACTTTTCAAGGCACATAACATGTCCGTTTCAAGATGGGAATGAACTCAGAATGGTCTCCTGAGTTTTATATTTATGGGATCTCTTTGCGAGTGACCCGTTGCCCACGTCGGGCTAGCATCATGAAAAAGAAAAACTATGGTATTTGTCATTTACCATTACTTATTCGGACTATAGTGGATTTAATTATCCCAGAAGAGTTCCTTGTTCCATGCGCTGTCTGTGTGTATCATAAAAAACTCAGGAGACTATTCTGAGTTCATTCCCATCTTGAAACGGACATGTTATGTGCCTTGAAAAGTGGACGCCCAATTCTGCCAGTTGAGTTTTAAGTTTTGGTTTTTGGCTGAAAATATAATAGTTACCCCTTTTTCTTTGATGTATTCAATCTGACGTGAAGGCAGCGAGTCTTTTGCTTATATTGAGGTTCTAAATGTAGCAGGGATAGGCTGCTTTACCCTAGATCTATGTCCCAAAGCTGGATCCTGTCTGCTTTGCAGATAGCTGGTGAGGGAAGCTATATTTGTGGGACCTCTTTGCGAGTGACCCGTTGCCCACGTTGGGCTAGCATCATGAAAAAGAAAAACTATGGTATTTGTCATTTACCATTACTTATTCGGACTATAGTGAATTTAATTATTCCAGAAGAGTTCCTTGTTCCATGCACTCTCTGTGTGTATTATATATATATATATATATATATATATATTATATATATATATATATATATATAGACGTTCCAGTAGCAATGTAAAATGAGAGAACAATAAAGGAAAACAGCAAATGTAGAGGCGGAAAACCTTTATTTCACATCTTAGTGGCACCACCGTTTGCATTGGTGAGTGCTTTGACCATAAAAGCCATATTTCCGTGAGAACTTCTATCAACTACACCTTACTGGAAGGACGTGGAGGGTGTGTTCTCATCATTTGGCGTAGATGCTCCCACAGTTGCTCACTGAGATTCATGCCAAGGTTTGTGATGCCCATGGAAGTGTTTAATGCCTTGTATTTTCTTTCATTGTGTAGTATAACACCAGTGTGATACAGAGCTCTATTTTCCTGGAAAATATACCTGTCAATGTTAAGGATGCATCGCCAGCTTAGTGGACGTAGACTGTTCTTTAAGATTTTCACATATTGAACTATTAGCGAAATTTAAACATCGCTCTACGAATACCAAATCTGTATCATCCTACCTAAATGCAGCCTGCACCATGATACCCGCCCTCTCAGATTTCACAGTGGGCAGAAGACTTTGAGGGTGGAAGATTTCGGGTGAACTCTACACTTGCTACTGAACTCTGTGTTGGTTTACGTCGTCGTCGTTGGGCCTAGGCAAGCTACGGCTTGGGACCGTAGCGCATCTATCCGGTATAGGTTAACCTGGATGATGTAGCCATAAGCACTGCCGCTAGTTAAGTGCCAACCAGTGATTATCTCACTAGCCGTATTGAGTCCGTTAGGCGAAACTGCGACAGTACCAAAGGTGGAAAATATAACCCTTGGATTTCTATTATTTATTTGTAAAATGGACATGGTATTAGATTAAAATAAATATTTGAATATAAATAATTAACTGACAATTGTGATATATAATTAATTATGTTTACATACAATAAAATAATATAGTATACATAAAATTAGTATTAATGTGGTTTACAATTGAATTATAATGGGGTAACTAATTTAAAATGAATTTATACTATTCCGAAATTCAAGACGGTAAAATTAACATTTATCTTGAAACTAAAATAAGAGTATTCACTACACACTCCCCCACCAGAGAGGAAGTTCAAAGAGTTCCGAACGACACAGATTTCCGCTGGACCTTTTTGGTAGCTACATGTACCTCGCTTAAGGTTGATTCCAAAAACGCAGGCTTAAAACGATCGATAGAAACCTTGTCGACCTTGGAACCGCGCTGGATGAGAAATGATTTGCGCGTACGTCGGAGAACTTCATAGGGTCCGTCATATGGACATTGGAGAGGCCGTTTTGGGACAGGTACACGAACGAAAACGTGGGTGCAAGACTGGAGGGCTGGGGAAATAAAGATGTTCTGTTGGCTAGTCAATCGAGGGGGAACAGGCTGAAGGGACTGCATGTGAGAGGAAAGTGTTTGAGCGAATTCCGTAGGATCACATGACTTATCCCCTGCAGTGAAGTAGCCACCTGGTAGCCGCAGTGTTGTTCCATAGACTAGTTCAGCCGCTGTAGTCTTCAGATCACTCTTAAATGCAGAGCGAATACCAAGCAACACGAGTGGAAGCTTATCCATCCAATGGGAGTCTTCGTGACACATAAGGGATGACTTCAGCTGGCGATGGAAGCGTTCGACGAGGCCGTTAGCTTGCGGATGATACGCACAGGTATGCGCATGTACTGTACCCAACAAGCTGGTAAACTTCTTCCAAAGCGAAGACTCAAATTGGCGACCTTGGTCAGTGATGACTTTTGTCGGCAATCCAAATCTTGATACCCATCCATGAAGAAAGGCTCTTGCAACAGTTTCCGCTTGGATATCAGGAAGTGGGATGGCTTCAGGCCATCTGGAAAAGCGGTCGAGACAGGTGAGCAGATAACGTTGGCCTTGAATCACTGGAAGAGGGCCAACAATGTCTACATGAATTACCTCAAATCGCTGGGATGGGGGCGGAAATGCGTCAAAGGGGGACCTGGTGTGCCTTTGGACTTTGGCACGCTGGCAGGCAAGGCACGTTTTGGTCCAATGTTTGACATCCTTCCGCATCGAGGGCCAAACAAAGCGAGAGGTAACCAGGTGTTGCGAAGCACGGATACCAGGATGGGAGGGCTTATGAAGATCCGTGAAGACTGCTTTTCTGTGACATGGAGGGACATAAGGGCGAATAGCAGCTGTTGATACGTCGCAATAGAGGGGCACAGACAATCCTGGCATACTCATTTTCTTGAGGGAAAGTGAGTGAGTGGAGTCTTCTCTGAGCAGGTCTTGTAGTTCCGTATCCTTATCTTGATCCTGTGCAATAGCATTCCACAGTGTAGAGCTGAGGGTAACAGAAGTAATCTCTATTCTTGAAAGTGCATCCGCTGGAGTGTTCAAGACACCTTTGATGTGGCGGATATCTGTGGTAAATTGCGAGATATAATCGAGTTGCCTGATGACTCTGGGAGAGTGGTTACAGCTGTTTTTATTGAAGACAGTGACCAAAGGTTTGTGGTCGGTAAAAACACAAAACTCTCGGCCTTCAAGGAAATGTTGAAAATGCTTCACGTTTAAGTAAATAGCAAGAAGTTCACGTCCGAAAGCACTATAACGCGTTTGGGCTGGCTGCAGCTTTTTCGAGTAAAACGCGATGGGTGCTTGTTGACCGTTAATGGTTTGTTCCAACACTCCACCGATCGCAACATCTGATGCATCGACCGTCAGAGTTAGGGGGGCATCACTGATAGGAAATGACAGAGACAATGCACTATTGATAGCATTTTTGGCATTGTCGAACGCCTGTAAACTATCGCTACACCATACCAATTTCGTTACCTTGCGTTTGTGTGTGATCATAGCGTGTAGAGGAGCAAGAACACTGGCACAGTTTTTAATGAACTTGTGGTAATAATTTACCAAACCTAGAAACCGACGTAACTCACGCTGATTACTTGGCATAGGGTAATTTTTTATCACTTCACACTTGTCCTGAAGGGGGGTAATTCCGTGCTGCGAAATCGTGTGACCAAGAAATTCCAAGGTTGGCTGTGCAAACACACACTTAGATGCATTAATAGTAACACCGTATTGTTCTAAGCGTTGAAAGAGGAGTGAAAGATGTTCCTTATGTTCCTCTTCCGTTGAGCTGGCCACAAGCAAATCATCGATGTAGGCATAAACAAAGTCTAAGCCTCTGGTGACCTCATCTATAAACCTCTGAAAGGTTTGCGCAGCATTCCGTAGCCCGAACGGCATCTTCACAAATTCGAATAACCCAAATGGTGTACAAACTGCAGTCTTGGGAATATCCGAAGGCTCTACGGGAATGTGGTGGAAAGCCTTAACGAGATCTATTTTACTGAAGATAGATTTGCCGTGGAGAAGAGAAGTAAAGTCTTGGACATTTGGTACCGGATATCGGTCCGGGATGGTTGTCGAATTCAAAAACCGGTAATCCCCACATGGTCTCCAGTCTCCTGACTTCTTCTGGACCAGGTGTAGGGGAGAGGACCAACTGCTTTTGGAAGGTCTTATTATCCCAAGATCTATCATAAGCTGGAATTCCGATTTGGCAGCTTTCAGTTTGTCCGGGGCAAGACGTCTGGGTTTTGCAAACACAGGGGGACCTTTTGTTGTAATGTGATGGGTAATGGTGTGCTTAATGGTATCACCCATCTGCATCGGTTGAAGAATTCCTGGATATCGCTGGAAAAGGCACTGGTACATGGAATTAGGGGGAACGAGGGAAAGTGCAGAGTTAGAGGCGTCCGGAAGGGCAACCTGTTTGGCAAGAACAGAAAGCAGTGTGGCCTGGTCGCATAAGCGTCGCTTGTCAAGATCCACCAGGAGTTTGAAATGCTGGAGGAAGTCAGCGCCGATTATGGGATGCTGCACTTGAGCACAGATGAAAATCCACTTGAAGGATCGGTGAAGGCCCAAGTTTAGTTCACGCGACTGAGTACCGTACGTGGGTATGCGTGAACCGTTAGCAGCGTATAGAGGCGGAGATTCCGAGTGCGTATGACCAGATTTTTGAGGGAATACACTGACTGACGCTCCGGTATCGACCAAGAAATTGACACCAGAGTTCCTGTCCTTTATGAATAACAGGTTGGCAGTGCGAGTACTAGACGCCATTAGGACTCGCTGCTGGGGTTTTCCGACGAAAAATTGCAAGGGGAGATGCACTTCCTAGCCTTCTTTCCGAATTTGGAGTGGTAGAAGCAGATCTTCCCGGAACTCGAACGATGCCTCTTCGTAAATCTTGACCGAGAATGGCTTCTTTGCCGTTGATTTTGTAGCAGAGAACAAACGTGGTTGAGTTGTTGACTTAACTCTTCCACTTTCAACTCCAGTTCCGATTGTGTGTTCACGTTGTTGACCGGAGCTGTGTCAATCTCCACTACTTTGTCGGCAGTTTCTGCTAGTTTATCAACTGGAGTAGCAGGATCCATAGTGGCCAAGACACGCTGAGCTGATGAAGGAAGTTTCTGCAAGAACAACTGTCTAAAGATGTCCTTATCGAAGGTTTGTGCGCGTTCGCCTAGAGCGCACTGCATAGCCCTCAGCATTTGAGTGGGCTTACGGTCTCCAAGTTCTTCTTTTGAGATTAACTGATGTAGTTTCTCACGCTCGGAGACAGTGGTGCGGCACAGGATGGCAGACTTCAGATCGTTGTATGGGTCCTCACTCGTGGAAATAGACACGATGACGTCACGGACTTCAGAGATGATGCTCGCTGGTAGAGAGGACAAAACATGATCGTATTTCGTCCTGCTAGCGGTGATCCTTCCCAAGTTGAATTGTGATTCCACTTGGTGGAACCAAATAAATGGATCACCCGGCCAGAAGACGGGGAGCTTTACGCTCAAGTGGGAGATGGCACCAGCGTCGTCAGGCATCTTCTCCTATGCTTGCTGACGTACAAGCAAGACGACAAGTTACCAACGAAGGAGTGGAGGTTGAGACGAGCGCAGGCACAGAGCGCACGGGCAGGGGTGAGGGGCAGAGGGCACGAGCGACATTACAGTCTGGTCCTAGTCGCTCGGGTGAAGGGGGTGATGGGCACGAACGACATTACAGTCTAGTCCTAGTCGTTCGGGTAAAAGGGGTAATCCAGCTCCGGGGTCACCAATTGTTGGTTTACGTCGTCGTCGTTGGGCCTAGGCAAGCTACGGCTTGGGACCGTAGCGCATCTATCCGGTATAGGTTAACCTGGATGATGTAGCCATAAGCACTGCCGCTAGTTAAGTGCCAACCAGTGATTATCTCACTAGCCGTATTGAGTCCGTTAGGCGAAACTGCGACAGTACCAAAGGTGGAAAATATAACCCTTGGATTTCTATTATTTATTTGTAAAATGGACATGGTATTAGATTAAAATAAATATTTGAATATAAATAATTAACTGACAATTGTGATATATAATTAATTATGTTTACATACAATAAAATAATATAGTATACATAAAATTAGTATTAATGTGGTTTACAATTGAATTATAATGGGGTAACTAATTTAAAATGAATTTATACTATTCCGAAATTCAAGACGGTAAAATTAACATTTATCTTGAAACTAAAATAAGAGTATTCACTACATCTGGATTCATCAGACGTTTACAAAAGTCAAGGGTCTTGCTTGCTCACCATTTCCCTAGTCCACTCTTTTCGCGTAGGTTTTATGCCTTTCACAAATGAAAATCTCTAATGTACCGCAGTTTTTCGTAGTCAAGGCCATGTCAGCAACAAAATCGCAACGCTTCTGGTAGTTCGCGTACACTGAGACTAGAATTTTGGAGATTTTAAACGGTTAGTAATCAAAAGACTCGTAATGATTAATTTGTATTTAAAATTATGAACAGTGACTCTTGAGAGATTTTTGATGATTCATCTTTCATTATACGGGTGTCAGGAAATGATTGCCTCCCCCTGTAGAGCAAAAACTAGAAGAGATAGATAAAAACCGGCGAGACCACTTGAAAGAGCGTTAAAATCTGAATAAAAACCATTATATTCTATTCCTGTGATTTTAATTCTTACCATTTTTTTCCCCACAGAAACCATGGCATCATCTATTTTGAACGATTCAGAGAAAAAGCGAGTTCTTGACCGCATTCGAGCTGTCACATTTCGTGAAGCAAAGGAAGCTGGTGCAACTTTCATAACTCGACACAGGGTGGCTGAGAGATTAAAAAGATCAGAAGACTTTGTCAAAAGGAATTGGAATAAGAATCCTGAAGATTGTGAAACAGAATTTCGAGGAGGAAGACCGGAGAAATTATTTCAAGAATCGAAAGACATTGTGCTTGCTGCATCACGGCGCCGAAAGAAGAGCTGCTCTGAGGTAGCGAAAGAGATACTTATCCGTCGTGGTAAGATAGTCAATCGGCAACTTGTGCATCAATTTCGAGTTCGCCAAGGCTTGAGTGCTTGGCATGAAATAGCTAAGCCACGGAAGAGTGATCTTAATATTGAAGATCGGCTATGGTTTTGTGATTATCTTGAGGAATGGACGGAAGACGATTTCCTTCACTTGGTTGTCAGCGATGAATTCTTCGTTTATGTCTCCAGAAAACCAAATTTTCAGAATGATCGGGTTTGGGCAACAACTCCTGATGAAGTCCCAGACGACCAGAAGTATCGAGAAATAGTAAAAAATCCAGCATGTGTGGTTGTTTTCATTATGTTCTCTATTCGGAAGCTCATCTGGGTTATCAAACCAAGAGGAACCAGTTGGGATGGGCCTTATTTTCGAAATGTAATTTTAGCCCAACATGTAATTCCGTTTTTGAAAGACCCCGAGTGTGTTTTGGATGTTGAACAGGCAACCTTTCTTCACGACAAAGCCCCTTGTATGAAAGCACTTGCGACTCAACAACTGCTTAAGGACAATAACATTGATTTTTTCGGAAATAATGAATGGCCTGGCAATTCTCCCGATCTTAATGTCTGTGAACATGTCGGATCCATCATGAAGGATCGGGTGGAGTCCTTAATGCTGGAACAACCCATTCAGAATCGGTATTCAACAGAAATTATGACTGCAAAGATCAACGAAGTCCTTGAAGAAATGAGTCATGATACCGATCTCTTTGAGACACTTCTGGGATCATACCCCCGTCGATTAATGGCCGTCAGAGCTGCAAATGGGGGCAACACCCGATATTAAAACAAGTGTTTTTTATTCAAAATTAAACGCTCTTTCGCGTGGTTTTGTCTGTTTTTTCTATTCCTTTCAGTTTCTTCTGTACAGGGGGGGGGGGGCAATCATTTCCTGACACCCTTTACATATATATTTCTAATGTATTTAATCTCAGAACTTAAGTTGCTGTTTTTATGTTGTTCTTGATTAACAAAAATAATATGTATGTAATTACACTCGGTTAATGAAAATAAACTGAAATGGAATTTAATTGACATTTCCTCCAATAGATGGCGCCCCCACTTTGACTAAATTATTTTCAAGAAATCAGTTTCATGAAAAGTATTCCATCAAACATCGAAGTTTGATGAAAATACTGTCGTCAGCTGGAGGCATTCGTTCGATAAAAGAATTTTCCACATCTTGATGAAAATTCCAATCTCAGTGTATGACAAAAAAGGTAAAGATACTTTCGCTGTAACACTGTTGATGTCCTTACAGGTCGCTTCCGTATTACTCATTTGCTCATTATTTAAGAAATAAAAGCTGCTCTGTTGAACTAAAGGAAGTGATAAATACAGTTTGTTTTTTTAATTCGTCAAAATATCAAATCAAAAGAAGTAAAACATTGGATTAGTGAACATTGGGATGTAAACAAGCAATTAGTAAACAAGATAAGAAGCTATAATTAAAAGGTAGACCGCCGAATCGTAGATAGACCGCGTGCTATAGTACCACTCTTCTTTCTTCAGACTTAGGTTATTACAGTAAACTGATACAATTCCTACAAATAATGACAATACTGACAATGACAATTTTTTATTTTATACAGTTTATGTAATAATGACAATGTATTGTACATTCAAATAGTGTTTCTTGACATTTGCTATTGCATTTCACTCGTGTTTTGCATAATTCAATGGTTTTATAACTGTAAATATCTTATTTTTCTTTTTTCAGGAAAAAAATACAAATATATATATATATATATACACACTCGTATATATAGGATCACCTGAAGATCAGGGCCCCCAGCCTTCTTTAGTCAGCTTTATAAGGCTAACTAACGAAAATATCACGACCGAACCTAACCAATCGTTAGGTCAACTGTACGCCCTTGACGATTGGTCACGTTAGGTCGTGATATTTTCGTTAGTTAGCCTTATAAAGCTAACTAAAGAAGGCTGGGGGCCCGATCTTCAGGTGATCATATATATATATATATATATATATATATTAGTAATTTTGGTAATGCTTTCAATTTTAAGGTATGAAACCAAATTTACAATGATAAGTGTTTTAAAAATGCAAATTAACTAGTAATGGAAATGATATTTAGTTCATACTCAATTTACTAATAAATGCTAACTACAATCAGTACACAAAGTAATAGTATGTAACAAGAGTAGATTGTTGCAGATTAATTAGTCTCTGTAAGAGTTAATTATAGATGGCGTTTAAGAAGTTAAGTGTTGTTTAAATTACACACATGAAATATAATAGGTGCGGTGCGGTCATCGTGTGTGTGTGCTATGTGTATACGTGTTTGGGTATGCTGCTTGCACGCCTTATGATGTTGATTCGCATACCTTTGTAACGACGCACACACAGCCTAATGTTATCCGAGGTCTCAACTTTTTAAGGAAAAAGAAATTTTCAAAAATCGATAACTTTGAAACATTCACCACAAAAAATCTTGATGTCACATGGAATTTCAGTTATTTCATGGTTACCAGGACATGTTATTAACTCAAAACTCAAAATCAATTTTGGCTGGCTTAGGAACGTTTATATATGTCTTTATACGTACAATTAATTTGTGCAAATTTAATTCTTTGCCCATAAATTGGAAATAAAATACAACTGAAGCCTTCCAAGATGCAATTCATTTTGATTCCAAATCAATCATTATCAATTTTGAACTCACACACACACACACACACACACAATATATATACACAGTGTGTATATATATATATATGTGTGTATATATATTTGTGTGTGTGTGTGCGTCCCCCCCTTTTAAAAAAATACTGTGTACGCCCCTGGGCTCGACCATGTAGGCATACTAGGCGGTCGCCTAGGCCCTAGGGTGCCAAATTAGACGGAAGTGAATTCTTTTCTCAATTTAAAAAATATATTAATATGCTATCTCTTATAGACGAAAGTATCAAATATTGTACTCGTAAAACAGTGCATCATTGCCATAGGGCATAGGCGTACGAGCCGGGGGGGATGGGGGGGTTGCTGAAGGGGGGGGGCTGAATTCGGGCAAACTGGCTCTACATTCAGGCAAAATAAAAAAATAATAGCTCGTAAAAGTTGCAGAAATGCTAGCCTCATATCATATTATAAATTCAGGATCAGAAAGTTATAAGATAATTTAATATTTTTATTTATTAGCCGTTATTAAGTACTTATTAAGCTGTTATTAGTACTTATAGGCTATTTTTTATTCCAGGTTTAATCTACAGGGTGTCCCATAAGTCCGGCATCATAGGAGAAATTCATATTTTTCTATTTCTACAAACCATAATTCATATTTTTCTATTTCTACAAACCATAATTCATATTTTTATTTCTACAAACCATAATTCATATTTTCTCTTTCTACAGGCCATAATGTCTGTGAGCAAGGAAGAACGAATCCAGATAATTCTACTCATAGGAAATCGGAGTCAAAGAGAGGCCGCTGCTGAATTTAACAGACTGCATCCAGACCGCGAGCCAATAACACAGAGTTGTGTTAGCAGACTTGTTGCAAAGTTTAAGGAAACAGGATCCATAGAAGATAAACCACGCAGTGGACCTTCAAGGAGGTCATTTTAACAGAAGTCCCAATAAGTCTCTTCGGCGATTGTCCGCCGAGACAGGAGTGTCGAAAAGTAGCATCCATCGCATTCTTCAGGCTCACAAATGGCATCCATATAAACTTCAGACCTACAGAAATTAAGCGAAGATGATCCCGACCGGCGGATGGAATTTTGTGAATGGGCTACGGAACAATATGCTCGGGATGCCAATTTCGTCCACCATTCTGTTCAGTGACGAGGCTGTTTTTATGGAAATGGTGAGGTAAATCGATAGAACACCCGCTACTAGTCTCAAAACAACCTCACTGGTATACCTCTTCAAAGGAACAAGGTGCATCTCGGGTGATAGTATGGGTGCATTGGAAGGATCGCATCATAGGCCCCCTCTTTTTCGATGAACATGTCACTGGAGGCACCTACCTACGTATGCTCAAGGAAGAAGCATTTCCCAGTGTCTTGAACGAAGAAGGAAATTTCCCAACATGGTTCCAGCAAGACGGCGTTCCTGCACATTACAGCACCCAAGTAAGGGAATACCTGTACCAACAATTCCCTGGTCATTGGATAGGACGTCGAGGGCCTGTGGAATGGCCAGCTAGAAGCCCGGATCTCACGCCACTAGATTTTTATCTTTCGGGCCACTTGAAAGCGCTGGTATACGCAGAGAAAATTAGGAGTGTTGAACACTTGCGGCAGCGCATTATTGGGGCATGTAACACCATTACTCCTGATATCATTCACCGTGTGCTTGCTGACTGGGTGTCACGTCTGAATTTGTGTATTGAAAACAATGGTGGACATATTGAGCACGTTCTGTAAATAAAAGCTTTTGTTTTGCCTTTTTTTATTATTTTTCCTATGATGCCGGACTTATGGGACACCCTGTAGATTTTACTATGGTATTTAGCCCAAATAGGGGCTAATAAGACTTTGCTTAAAAATTCAAAAGAATATCTAATCCTTGTCGTGAGCTAATTGCTTTCTAAGCTTATCATGAATATTGAATTACTTGGTAAGTTGAAATTTTTATAATTAGGTAAAGTACTAATACCTTATTAACCAAATTAAATAGGTAAAGCCCTAGCCCCTAGGTCTATTCCTTTAAACTTGCTAGTATAATTTCATTTAGGCTAGGTCAAACTTTTATCAAACTCGAGTAAATTAAGTTTAACCTTATAAATGACATGCTGTATATTATTATTTAGCTAATTAGTGACATGATTAGCTTGATACTAATTACTTGAGATTTCTATTAGGGTCCCTTTTTAGTCAACGTGCTTAATGCTTAATTTTAATATATTTGCAGACTGCACAACAATTTTAGATGAGCTGAGCAACCTGTATATAGCCTTTGGCTTGAGATTTCTCTTTGTGAGTGGGTTTCTTTTTCTAGTTGTAGTACCGTAGCTGCCTGATACCCATTGCAAAAAGCATGTAGCCTGTATACCCAGTTTGGGTTTGCTAAGCTGCTGCAGCTTATCAAACCCAAACTGGGTATATAGGGGTCAATGGGGTCATTCCATGTCAGTTCAACGGTGAAAATCGGCACACTTATAGATCTCTGTGAGGAAAACAGAATGACCCTTGTTTCAACACTCTAGTTCATATGGTTCCGGAGATATGGCCCTTCGAATTTTGTAAAAAAAGGTCAGTTTCCAAGGTCATACCATAATTCAACATGAAATATCTCGGCTCCTGTTGCACTTACAGAGACCATTTAAACATTATTTTAAAGCTTTTAAGCAGATCTACAACTTTGTTTCTATTCATATTTATTCATTGTGTACAACAGTATGTACCCATGTGAAAATAAGCTTATTTAAACCTTGGAGCAAGGATTTTTTTGTCATCTGTATTTATTCCAATCTGTAAATCAAACTGCACATTTTTTCTTGTTGTAGACCTCTGAAACAAGATCAGTAGGTCCCAAATTTTATTTGTGCCATCTAAGCAAATATAGCTTTTAACAGGGTTGGATTCAATAAATAATTATAATTGTATTTTTAATTAATTCATCCTAATTTCCATTAATTGTAATTGTAATTAATTCATCCTAATTTCCATTAATTGTAATTGTAATTGATTCAAAATAAAATAAAAATAAAGGTAATTGTAATTGATTTTTGAGCTATAACTGATGTAATTGATAAATTAATGTCAATTGTTAAAAATTATACCCCTAGATCCGGCAGTCATACATCATCCAATGAAAATAAACCTTTGATAGTTTATTTAGTTATGCTTAGATATAGATATATATTTTTATAGATATATATTTATTTTAGATATATATTTACATATATAGAATAGATAGCGGATCAAGTAAAGATAAGCACCCCCAGCCTTCTTTAATTAGCCTTATAAGGCTAACTAACGAAAATATCACGACCTAACCTAACCAATCGTTAAGTCAACTGTACGCCCTTGACGATTGGTTAGATTAGGTCGTGATATTTTCGTTAGGTAGCCTTATAAGGCTAATTAAAGAAGGCTGGGGGGGTGCTTATCTTTACTTGATCCTAGATAGCTATATTTGTGTAATTGTAATTGATTTAGACAAAATTAATTGCAATTGATCTTGAAATTGTGAAGTACAATACTAACTGTAATTAATTTGAAGAAAAATTAAAAAAAAGTGTAATTTTTTCCATTTGTGTAATTGAACCCAACCCTGGCTTTTAAGCTACATATGTTTTTTTTTTTATTTTTAGATAAACATGGATTTCAGCAGTTTGAATATGGGCAGGTTCTGTTGTGACCCACTTAAAAAAACACAAATGAAAAATGAAAAAAGGCATTCGTGCATTGACTAAAAATTTGATTGATCAAAATCCTGAATTGAAACTAACAAATAATCCTAAAGCATGTGCAACCTGTCAAAATATACTAGCAAATCGTCCACCCCCAATGCCTGAATGTGAACCACTTGAAAAATCTCCATTCACCTCATCAAGTTCCCCATCTGAGCTAGAAACCGTTGGAGATGTAGTTGAAATGCAGTATGAACTTAGTAAATTCAATGCTTCATTGGCCACACTTGATGAGACCCCAATAAAACCATGTAAACTCTCTGACAGGGCTGGTTACGCAAAGAGAAAGTTGAGGAAAGTAGAAGGAGTTGTGAAAAGAAAGCTTGAACTTGCAACTAAACAACCAATTTCATGCAGTGACTCAGATGATACAGAACTGGAGATTCTTCAACAACTAAAAGAGAAATTTAATCAAGTGACAAGTCGAAGTGAAAAACTGACAATTCTTACTATCCTACCAAAAAGATGGACACGAGTAAAGATCAGAGAAGAATTTAAGTGCTCAGATTACATGTCTAGGCAAGCAAAGAGTTTGGTGAGGGAGAAGGGAGTGCTTTCAACTCCTAATCCGCGTTTTGGGAAACGCCTGAGTAGTGAAACTGCTGCCAAAGTAATTGACTTCTATCATTCGCCAGATGTGAGTAGACAAATGCCAGGGTTGAAAGACTGTTTCTGTAAAAGGAGCTAAGGTCTAAGGTCAAATCTTTGGTAGGATAAATAGTTACCTTGAAAGGCGTATACAAATACTTTATTATTATTATTATAAATGTAACAATAATGGCTTCCATAAAATATATTGTAAATACCTAATAACTGCCTTTTTTAAATATAAAGTTATGTTGATGCCTCTTTTTTCATGGTTTCACCCAGCTAGACAAGAATCGGTTCTTATAACTCAATTGGTAAAAATAAAGGTATAGGTTATTTTAATATACATATTAAGAGGTAAATTGTCTTAAAAATAGCAGAAATTATAGATCTCAGTGAGACAAATATAATGGTACTTTTCTCAACACTCTAGCTCAAACAGTTCCAAAGAAACGGCGCTCCAAAGTTTGGTGGAAAAAGGTACTTGGTCAAAATGGAGGTAGGTATGGTCCACTGAAATGGCTGTAGAGTCTATATTAACTTAATCAACTCTAAAAATCTTATTCTAGGTTAAGATAGACATGTGTACCCAAAATTGGGTGAAAGGAAAAAAAAATCGGTTGTGACATCAAATGACCTACGCAAGGTCAAATGTCAAAAATAAGATCAACTTTTTTTTTTACCACTGAGATAAAATATGAATAGAAACAAAGTTGTAGATCTGCTTGACAGCTTTAAAATAGTGTTTAAACTAGCAAAATGTCGGCGCTACGCGCCGATTTTGCTAGATCTGCGGTGCTTCGGGTGAATTGTGGGCCTACGGCGTATTTTATTTTGAACATCAGTAGCCCTTTATCTGGATATCATTCCTATTCCTCTCACCTTGGGCCTCAGTAATTGGGGTGCCTGCGGCCTTCCAGTTACTGGCAAACCAATTATTCATTCAATAAAACTACAGAAAAGAACGCAGCCATGAAAATCTAAAGCTTCACAAATCTTAATACAATGAGCTCGGATTTGAAGCCTAAGATTTTCATGACTGCGTTCATTTCTATAGTTTTATTGACCAAATAACTGAACCGACAGTAATTGGGGGCCCTGCGGCCCGCCAAATCATAGTTTTCATTGTTTCGAGTGCATCAATAATATTGTTATAGTGTTCCATTAGTTGTGATAAGTATGATCTTCCTGACCGGAATCGATGTTGGTTATCATTTTTTTTCTGAGTTTCCCCATTAACCCCACCCCCTCCCCCATTACCCCACCCCTCTTCCCCAATACCCCATCCCCCACCCCTCCCACCCATTTACCCCACCAATTTTTTTTTCTGAGTTTCCCCATTAACCCCACCCCCTCCCCCATTACCCCACCCCTCTCCCCCAATGCCCTCTCCCCCATTTACCCCCACCCTTCCCCATTACCCCCAAGGGGTGGAAGGGGGCTGGCACCTTGCAAAAGATTTACTTTAATTTTTTTTTGGTTACATATATATATGCGGTAGCTAGCAATTATAGGCCCATTAGCTTAACGTCAATTGTCGGTAAACTTTTGGAATCCGTAGTTAGGGATCGTATTATCGATCACTTAGAAAGTAGAGATTTGATTAATAGTAGTTAGCACGGGTTTCGACGCCATAGGTCTTGTTTAACTAATTTGTTAGAATTTTATAACGAAGTAGTGCGCGAATACGATAGGCATAGGGCAGCTGACGTTATTTATTTAGATTTTAAAAAGGCGTTCGATACAGTTCCGCATAGGAGACTAATTGCAAAGGTTAAAGCGCACGGTATATGCGGTCAGGTAGCTAACTGGTTAGAAGAATGGCTTCGTGCTAGGAGGCAGAGGGTCGTAGTTAATGGTAGTGAATCGGGGTGGTTAGATGTAGGTAGCGGTGTCCCACAGGGTTCAGTGTTAGGCCCATTGTTATTCGTAATTTACATTAACGACATAGATGTAGGATTGACTAGTAACGTGTCAAAATTCGCGGACGATACTAAAATAGGCGGTAAGGTTGTTAACGAGGACGATAGAAATAGGATCCAAGACGATATAGATAGGATTATGGAGTGGACGGATAAGTGGCAGATGCAATTTAACGTAGATAAATGTAAAGTTTTGCATATAGGTTCTCGCAACAATAATTACGCGTACACGCTGGATGATAGGGAGTTAGCGAGCGTTGACGAGGAAGTAGATTTAGGCGTACGCGTAACTAAAGATTTAAAGGTTAGGAACCAGTGCCTGGAGTCTTGCGCAAAAGCTAATAGGATGTTAGGCTTCATAGCGCGTAATTTCGAATTTAAATCGAAGGATATTATATTGCCCCTTTACAAGTCCTAGTCAGGCCTCATTTAGAATATGCCGTTCAGTTTTGGTGCCCGTACTTGCGTGAGGATATTGATAGGTTAGAAAGGGTTCAGCGTCGTGCCACGAAACTTATTTCGTCATTGCGCAATAAGCCTTATGAAGATAGGAGATTAAGGGGGGAGCTTATTGAAGTTTTCAAAATCGTTAATAACATCGATAACGTAAATTTTGACAAATTGTTCACTTTTGATAATAGTAATACTCGCAATAACGGATTTAAGTTGCGTGGCAGGCGTTTTATTACTAATATCGCTAAAAACTTCTTTACGTTTAAAGTAATTGATAAATGGAATAATCTTCCCGCGTCAGTCGTTCATTCTACCAGCGTTAATATGTTTAAGAACCGTCTTGACAGACATTTTAAAGGTATTAACGTTGTTTAATTTAAAAAAACAACAAAGTTAGCAACGGAAGGTCTGGTGGTGGTGCTCGAGGATGAGTCTGTTGACGATGAATGCCAGCTTGTGACATGCCAGCGTGTGATGCCAGCAATAAAATTTAAAAAAAAAAAAAAATTAGACTAACACGAATGTAGATGTAGCTCATAGCGTAAACTAACCCACTTTTTGTTTAACTTTACCTACTTTTTTTTTTTTTTTTCTCTCCTTACTTTACATGTCTCTAACTCTTTTCTTGCATGTTTGTAGTTTTCATGGTATGACAGTGAGTTAAGACTGTGTTTGCATGGTTTGTAAGCGTTCTTATTTTACTTCTTTTCATCTTTCACCCCTCTCCTATTCTCTCCGACTATTTTTCTGACTTGTCGGCAGTGGCCGGCGGATGATGATGGTGAGACACTTTTCCTCTTTTTCTGAATGAATGTTAACCCATGAGTGATAGGTGTTGCTCTTACTTAACCCCTTATTCTCTTCTCTTAACCCGCTACTCTTTCCTTTCTCTCGGGCTAACCTTAGAGTGGATCTTAGGGTCTTTGTTAGCCTTAGCTTCTGTAGATCTGTAGATCTGTAGATCATTTTTTTTTCTGAGTTTCCCCATTAACCCCACCCCCCCCCATTACCCCACCCATCTCCCCCAATACCCCTCCCCCACCCCTCCCACCCATTTACCCCACCAATTTTTTTCTGAGTTTCCCCATTAACCCCACCACCCTCCCCCATTACCCCAGCCCTCTCCCCAATGCCCCCCCCCCAGCCCTCTCCCCCATTTACCCCCACCCTTCCCCCATTACCCCATTCCCCATTACACCTGTAGGTGTGCGCAAAAAACTGTTACATATATATATATAGATATATATATTAGGGTGTTTCATAAATTAAAAGTTTGGAAAAATTTTAATCCACATGGATCCCCTTGTTCCATTTGCTGAGGAGACTGATAAACCGAAGTATTAATTCAATAGTTTAAAGTTTACGGGTCCCCAGTTTGATGCTCTGGCAATCATAAACGGAAAAAATTAAACAAAAATCTGTCAATGAATTTTATTCAACAAACGAATACCATTTCACTACACATTTTCACAAAGATACAAAAAACATAACCACTTCTTGCGAATCATTGTCCATGAAATCCTTCTTGGTTTTATTCGGGTATTTCGCCCTATGCTGCATCACAGTTTTGAGCAAATATGTACTGCTTCTGCTCTTCGTTCTTTGTTAGAGAACAGTTGAACTCTTTGGTGAGCGCGATGGCTCTTTCGGCCCGATCGTTGACGACAGAGATTTTGTTAACAGTTGCCGCTGCTTGCTTGAAGCCCTCTACTTCAGTCCACTCGGCAACTGGCTTTTTCAAGAATTCTGTGTCCAAGTCGAATGCATGGAAGAAAGCCATCGTCTTTCCTGTCACGAACTCCGCCAGGTGTTTCGAGGCAAGATTCCTGACGTTCTTCCCTTGGGGTCGCTTGAGTTCCTTTTTCGATGCGGGCTTACCCAAACTGACGACCATCTGAGCCTTTTCTTCATCTGCCACATCTGCGTCGAAGAACGCCATGGCAATAAGAGTCTCAAAGATGTACCATAGGTGTCGAGACATGGCTTCTTGCGCAGCGTTAACACACGAATATCCCGACATGGCAAAGGCTTCCGCGTCACGCAGAAATTCCAGATCAACTGCGGCAGCCTTGCTTGAGGTTGCAGCACGAGTCCAACCTCGGATGTAGATGAGGGACACGAAGAGACCTACGGCTGTCAGAGCTTCCAACTCGTGACTCGACATCTTGAACTGCTTCTTCAGTAGAATTACTTTCAAGGAGTAGATGGCTATCGCCATCCATCGAGCGTGATGGTAAGCGCCAGGGGCTCTGAGAGGGAAATCCACCACTTTTGCTTCTCCCAGGAAGATGAGAACCAACTGTAGCAGTTCCTTGTAGTCATCGCGCTGATGCGACGTGCTCACCATCCCTCTCACCAGCAGGACTGACTTCTCCCTCAGTTCCCTCATAGAGTCATTGACTTGAGCAAAATCGTACGGCCGCACGTCCAACCGGTCGATGAACTTCCATTGTGCCTGAAACCTCTTGAAAACGGGTATATCGGGGCCACTTGAATCGCCGTATGCACGCTTGAAGACGGAGCTGAGGATGACTTCATAGATGTGATGCCGATAGGGGAAGTACATGAGTTCTCTGCCAAGACCTTTCTCAATCAGGACGCAGGCCCCGATATGAATCCCGGTGTTCGACGCTGTCGTGTCGAAAGACAGTCCCCGCACGCGCTCTTCCATCCTGTGTTCCTTGACCAAATCCAAGCAAACTCGCGCTATCTTCTCGCCGGTTCCGGACGTCACCTTAGGAACGCCGAGCAACTTCTCCTTGCCGTCGCCAGAGACGAGGACGGCGATCCGGTCAACGCTCTCCTTCCATTGCTCATTGTCAGGTAGGAGCTTACCGTCCCAATGCAAGACAAGAGGCTGACCAGGACAAACTTCGTCGGATTGATAACTTTCAGCAGCCACCTTCCTGAGAGCCTTGCGTGTGCGGTACATGGTACTGGCAGAAATGGACAGATCATCCAAGTCAAAACCTAGTGATTTAGCCGCTGCAGCGTACGACATAGCTGAATCGCGGTACGAAATATTCAGCCGATCGTAGGTAGTCGTCACATCCTGTGAGATCAGATTCCTGCGTCGCTTCTTGGTATTTCCCTTGGAGGAGGATGGAAAACTTCCACGGTTGGGTCAACGACATCTGAGTCAGTCTCTGACGAAGTTGAAATCACTAAAGCCCCCGTATCTTCTGCAGCTCCTTGTTCCTTCCTGGCCTTCTCCTGTTGTTCCTTAATCTTGTCCAGCCTCTTCCTTTTCCTAATCTCCTTATAGTGAAGCTTCATGTCAACAGGGCCCATGCTGCAGGAATTTGGATCTTCACGCTGCATGTCGAGAAAGTGGATGTCCTCCTGATTCTTCATCATTTCCTTAACCTGTGAATGAGCAATGTCCATGATCTCCTTCGCTATTGCCTCCTTGAACATCGCCTCCTTCACTCGGAAGGACTCTGCTTTATGTGACTTGTGCTTCACAAGCCGGTCGTATTCCTTGAGAAGGGATTCCATCTTCCTCAAGGCCGAATCTCGACGCATCATGTGAATTCTCGCTCTCTCCCAAAATATGAGACAGGCATCCAGGCACAGGTTCAGGCATTTAGTACGTCCAAATTTTTGCTCCTTTTGGTGGTAAAAGTACTTTTTGAGTACTTGCAACTGAGTTGGAAGGCCACTTGATGTGATGTTCGCATCCGTCTGGCCAATAAGAAACACTTCTGTTTTCGCTCTGGTAGACACCTGGAAAAGAAAACAAACTAAATAATTTCACAGAAATAATTTCACATCGTAATTAATTTCATTAATTAAATAAAGAAAAGCAGTAACTGGGACTCGAACCAGTGTCATAGCCGTTTGGCGGCATCGCTCAAGTCGGCGTACACAGCACGCTATCCACTACACCATCTAGGGAGTGGATAGCGTGCTGTGTACGCCGACTTGAGCGATGCCGCCAAACGGCTATGACACTGGTTCGAGTCCCAGTTACTGCTTTTCTTTATTTATAAAACTGATACGTGTACACTACGTTCTCTTTGACAATTCATTAATTAAATAAATTTCAATACCGCAGTAAAATTACATTAATTAGTATCATAAATAATTACCAGCTTAGTTGTCCAATATGCAACAGACTAATTAATTTCATGTAATATTAATAATAAATATCACTACCACAGTAAAATGACAGAAATTAAATAATAATAAATTTCAATACCACAGTAAAATGAGATAATTAGTAGCATATATAATTACCTCCATAGTTGTCCAATAGGCTATACAACACGAACCGCTCAAGTGACGAAGAAAACCGTCTTCACTGCAGGCAGGCGAGAAATGAACTGACAAAACGTCGTCAAAGTTGGGGACCTCTAAATGCAGCGCGATCTGGTTCAAACTTGCACAAACGTGTTTTCTTGTTCTTTAGAATACGGAGAAACGTGTGGATTAAAACTCCAAGCTCATTTTTATTTTACCCTATAGGTATGAAACACCCTAATATATATTTTATATATATATATATATAGGGTGAACCAAATGTAGGTGGACAGTAAATGATAACGTTTATTTTGAGAATACATATTTAATTTTTTTGTATACTATAATACAAAATAAATTTAAATAAATTTAGTTATAATATTTAATATAATAAAACACAAACACCATAGTTATAATGAACACCATAGTTATAATATAATATAACACAAACCGTATTCAACCTACTGTCCACCTACTTTTGGTTCACCGTGTATATAAGGCTTCATTTCTGAAATAGTATATTAGATGGTCTCTATAAGTGCAAAAGGAGCTGAGATATGTTGAAATATGGTATGGCCTTGGAAAATGACCTTTTCTTACAAAATTCGAATGACCATATCTCCGGAACCATATGACCTAGAGTGTTGAAACAAGTGCCATTCTGTTTTTCTCACTGAGATCTATACGTGTGCCAATGTTTAACAAAATCGGTGATGGTCACGTTTTTTCGACCCAAAATTCCGCATATACCTGAATCTGAAGTGGTAGTAGTGCAATGTAGCTACATGGGTTATTTATGAGATGATAATAAATAAATTAATATATTAATATATAAATTAATATATAGAAATTTATATATAGTTCTAGTGCTTTATACTGCATAAACTATGGTAATCTGGTAAAAATTTTATGCGTTAGTAGTACTGTACTTGATTTTAACCTGAATAAAGTGTATGATACTTGCATGCAATTAATTTAAGTAAAATTAATTTTAGAAATTGTTGTCATTTCAATCCCGCATCACAGCGTATTTTTCAGTCACTCACGAGTCACGGCCATTTTTTTGTAATTTTAGATTCCGTTTAGTCATTGTCCATAGTCACAATTATGGCATCGTCATTTAAATCAGAGAACTCGCGTAAACGACAGTATCGTCAGCGCGTTATGTGTGAATGATGCTGGAAGGAAATTGATTCTGACTATAAAGATAAGCATAAGAAACTAGTCCACGAGGGCGAAAACGTCAAATTCAGTGCTGTGATCGATGCAAACCAATCTCAACTCACAGATTTCGTCACTAGGAGGGCGAAACGTCAAAATTTGGAAGCTGAAGAGGAACGAGAACACAAAAAAGGCAACATTGTTTCTGAGAATCCTTCAGAAAGTAGTCAGCCAGCCTCAGTAGAAATTAGCTACGATGTGGATAATCGTGAGTGTGTTTGTTTTCCCTGTAAGTTCATGCGGGATAACTTATTCACGTTCAAAAATTTAAAAATAAGAGTCACAGACTGAAGAAACATTCACAAAGTGCTAATCACAAGAATGCAATGATAAAATGGATCAGTTCGAAGATCAACGAAAACTGCCAAGCTTCAGTGTTTCGCAAGTTAGAATTGGCACAAGAACAGCAGGTCCTCATCAATCGCAAGTACCTGCGTGTAATCATCCAGTGTTTGGTCCTCACTGCACAACAAAACATTGCAATAAGAGGGCATGAAGAGAACAGATCAAATATTTGTGAAGTATCAGATATCAACAGAGGTAATTTCATAGAACCGTTGCATCTCAGGTGCAAGGACCTCCCATGGCTCAACGAGAAATTGAAAAATCAGCTTGAGGCACATGCTCAATGGACATCGCCATCCATCCAGAACGAAATATAAGATATTGTATCTAAATTTGTTGTTGAGCGAATCATTTCAGATGTGTTGTTGAGCAGAAAGTTCGGAATAATCATGGATGAAACCTCTGATAGTAGCCACATAGAACAAGTGGCCCTCTGTTTGAGGTACATTTTGGAAGGCAAAACGAGACTTTCATTGGATTTTTTCGACAGCATCAACTAAGGGTGAAGTGTTGTAGGAACTCGTTAAAAGGATTATCAGTGAGCTTGGTCTAAAGTTAGAAAACATTGTTGGTGAATGTTTTGATGGTGCTGCTAATATGAGTGGCGTTCGTAAAGAATTAGCATCTCGCATAAAAAGAGTGTTCACCACAAGGATTATATGTACACTGTTATCGTCACCTCCTCAACCTGGCACTGAAGGACACAATGAGTGAGGTAGAGCCACTTAGAAATGCACTTGGGATAATCAATAACCTTTATAATTTCTTAGAGGCTACTCCAAAACGCCATGATCTTTTCAAGAATATTGAGGTAGATGATGACCACATTGCTCTTACACTAAAATCCTTGAGTGTAACGAGATGGACATGCCGATGGGAGGCAGTGAAAGCCATCACTGAACAGTTGGTAAAAATCGTCAAAGCCCTTATCATATTAGCTGATGATAAAGACACTAAGACGTGTACGGAGAGCAATGCTCTTCTGAATGCTATATGTGATTTTGATTTTTTATTTGGATTGCTCCTTCTGAAGGTGATATTGCTAAATACCAACAGTCTTAGCAAATGCCTTCAGGGAAGGAGTATGGACGTTATCACCGCCAGAAGAAATGCTGACCTCACTATCAAGACACTTGGTTACTGTCGAGACGAGGATAACTTTGAACTCTTGTGGACTGCAGCACAGACTCTAGCTATCATAGTAAGATCGACAAAGAAATAAATGAGACTTGTTTTACAGTCAAGGAGGCCAGAGCACCACGAAATAAACCATCCCGCCGACTGCAAGCACTCATCGGTGAATCATCTGATCCTGCACCTGTACAAACTCCAAAAGAACACCATCGTGTCAATACATATTATCGAAGCCTCGACATAGTGATCGCAGAAATGAAATCACGCTTTGAAGGAAATGATCAAGACATTTTATGTGCCTTAGGGGACATAGTTCTGAATGATTCTCCTGATCACAGCTTCAAAGTGGTATCAGATTTTTATCATGCTGACAAAGATCTACTCGAAGTGGAGAAGAGCATGTATATAACTTCACTCGCTGAACATTCTAGCCCTCCGATGAAAACTGCGGCAGAAGTCGTCGAAAGTATGTTTCAGTATGGTCTAAATGAATTACTCCCTGTCTTTTCCGAGGTTGCAATCACCCTGACATCAATTTCGGCCACTTCATGCTCAGCGGAAAGAGCTTTCAGTGGACTGCGGCGCATGAAGACCTATCTCCACACAACAATGGGACAAGAGCGTTTAAACAGTGTTGCTGTCATAAACATTGAGCGAGCGTATGCTAACTGAACAATTGAAAATGACATGGATAAAATGATTGACACTTTCGGTAGGCGAAAAGGGCGAGACAAATACTTTTTCTAAGTTTTTCATAATTTTAGTTTGTAAATAGCAACAAACTGAAATTGCTTATTTCGAGAATTTTCCCTTATGCAGGAAATGGCTTTGTTTCCATTATTATACTGACATGTTTTCTTTAATTTCTCGAAAGATATGTTGTTTCAACTTTCATTTTACATTATGAGCACAGTAGGTGCTACTAAATTTATTTAAGTTGTGTTGGCTCACAAGTTTTTATTATCTTTCTTATGTACTAATAAAATATTTGATATAGTCTTATGCTCTACTAATCAAAATTAACTAAGTACCGGAAGGGATTACAATACATCATGGAAGTTGCATAAAAAAAGAAAAATCATACAATTAATTTTGCAAAGCATGACACGTATCCTTTGGTAATGTTAGTGCTTCTAATGGCCTGTTGGAGTGAGGGAGCCTGAGCCTTTGATGATCCTAATTTCATATATATATATATATATATATATATATATATATATATATATATATATATATATGGGATGAATTTCACAATTAAACACGTGAAATGAATGAATGCTGCAAACCCACAATGAAAAAGAAAAACAATTCCAAGGCCTTTCGTGTATTCAGAGCTACACCTCGTCAGGGAATGAAGAGAGAAGGCAAGATGCCCATAAATATATACAACGTAGCGGAAACCAAAACAATTAGCACATACTTTACAAGAGTTAATGAGAGGCAAAAGGAATTTTAACAAGATATTGTCAATTTTATACATTCCCGCACAGTTATTGAAATTGTTTTTAAAATGGATAAATGCACATTCTAGAATATTTCTTTCTATTATATCTCTGTTTTAAAGAAGCGCTTTAGAACTATCCCACTTGATGCTATGATTACATCTATACATATGGTTAAACAAAGCATTGGAATTATTAGCTGTTCTACACGCATGTTTATGCTGTTTTACCCTAATATCTAACGTTTTACCCGTTTGGCCTATATATACTGAGTTACATTGTGTACATCCGATCGAATACACACAACCAACAACATTAGGCGTGATTTAACAGTATTATTATACTTAAAGACTACATTGATGCCAATTGCTTTAAGTAAAGTCGGAAGATATTGAAAATTAATATGGTAAGGTAGGCTAAGGATATTTTTACGCTCAAATTCCTGTACAATTACATTACATAGGTAATAGGTAATAGGTATTATAATAATGTAATGCGGACCACTCATTTTGTCTGGTGACTTCAATATATTTCTTTAAAATTGAAGTCACCAGACAAAATGAGTGGTCTGCCTTCAAAAATTTATGCATTGCCAAACGTAATTTTGTGACCGTTATTCCCCAACCGTGGATCCAACCTTTGTTTGTTGAAATTTACAACGAGTTGCGTCGGATAACTTCTTCACTTCATAACATTTTGGATCGCAAAATTAAAAGTCTCATTCGAAATAGTCAGTGGAGTAAAAAAGCAAGCTCAAAATGTGTTTTGAACCTTTCTTCGAAAAACATTAGTGACGATGCAAAAAATGCCCTTGGATTTGGTATGTCCTCTTTTACTGTTAAAAAACCTTCTGCTTTACAAATTTGTTATAGTCTTGCTTGTTTTGAAAAACAGTGTAATCTTCCTCAGTCTTTGGTTAACATAATTAAAGGCCTTGTCTATAGTGCTGCGAATAGTACTTACTAGCAAAAGATCGGCGCTACGCGCCGATTTTACTAGATCTGCGGTGCTTGGACCTTCGACCCAAACCGAATTGTGGGCCTACGGCGTATTTTATTTTGAACATCAATAGCCCTTTATCTGGATATCGTTCCCATTCCTCTCACCTTGGGCCTCAGTAATTGGGGTGCCTGTGGCCCTTCAATTACTGACGAACCAATTATTCGGTCAATAAAACTACAGAAAAGAACGCAGCCATGAAAATCTAAAACTTCACAAATCTTGATACGATGAACTCGGATGTGAAGCTCAAGATTTTCATGACTGCGTTCTTTTCTATAGTTTTATTGACCAAATAATTGAAACGACAGTAATTGGGGGGTCGCAGGCCCCTAATTACTGGGGGTTCAATTATTTGGTCAATAAAACTATAGTCATGACAATCTTAAGCTTCACAAATATTGACACAATGTGAAGCTCAAGATTTTCATTGCTGCGTTCTTTTCTATAGTTTTATCGCGGTGCTGGGGGCCCTCGGGCCCAGTAATTGGTGGTGGTGGTGAGGGGGGGCGGGTCACACATATATTTTCGTTCATTACTCATCACCCCCATCCACCATACGAAGTTTGGTCGAAATCGGTTCAGAAACGTAAAAGTTTTTTCTGCGGACAGACAGGCAGACACATTTTTGCTAAATTATAATAGTAATGATGCCCGATTAGGTTAATTAAATGGCCGGTTAGGTCAACTGAATGCCCGATTAGATCAATTGAATGCCCGGGTACGTTAATTGAATGCCCGGTTAGGTTAATTGTACACCCTTGACGATTGGTTAGGTTGTCATGATATTTTCGTTAAAGCCAACGAAATTATCACGACTTAACCTAACCAATCGTCAAGGGCGTACAGATGACCTAACCTGGCATTCAATGAACCTAACCGGGTATTCAATAATAGCGGAGCGACCCGGCGTTGCCGGGGTGGATGTTGAACGCTATATATATATATATATATATACTGTATATACTGTATATGAAAATTATTTCACGAAAGTAACACGTGAAAAATATTTATTATGAATAAAACCACGAAGGAAAGGAAACACAAAATGGTGCTCTCTGTTAATCCTTTAATTTTTAATTTTTATTTTTACTTCTCCGTTTATTGCATATATATATATATATATGTAGATATGTAGTGTATATATATATATATATTATATATGTATGTATGTATGTATGTTATTTATTTTATTTATTTATTTATTTATTTTTTTTTTCTGTAACCTATATATAGGCCGTAACCCTTTTATGTACTTCAGTGTTCCTGAGGATGTCATTAGACGAAAGCGCTTGAGCACCATTTTGTGTTTCCCTTCCTTCGTGGTTTTATTCATATATATATATATATATATGACCGGTTAGGTAAACTGAATGCCCGGTTAGGTTAATTGAATGCCCAGTTAGGTCAACTGAATGCCCGATTAGGTTAATTAAGTGGCCGGTTAGGTCAACTGAATGCCCGATTAGATTAACTGAATGCCCGGGTACGTTAATTGAATGCCCGGTTAGGTTAATTGTACACCCTTGACGATTGGTTAGGTTAAGTCATGACGGTTTTTTTTTTTTTTTAATTTAAGTTTAATTTAAATCAGCAATTCTGAGATTATAGGGATTAAATCTTAAACTGGAATAAAAAATAAATTAATTATTATTCTTTCAGAAGTGGGAAGCCAGCCAAGAAGAGGCTGAAGAAGATCACAGCCATCAACACTGAAGCTATCCACTGGTCAGAACTAATCAACCTTTCTCAAAGTGGTATCTGTGAACCTGCTCTCACAGAAGACTTTTTTGACCAGGAGCTTCAAGAAGCATTGCTGAATGGCACCAAACTGGAGCTGCCTGATCTGCCTTCACATTCTCAGAGTGTTGAAAGGGCCGTGAAGCTGACATCTGAAGCTTCCCATACTGTTTATGGACTCGAATCAAGGCACAAACACATTCTGGCCAAAGCCCTAAGCCGCCAGATGAGGCCTTCCTTTGCTTTTAAGGGCTCTTACAGTGAAAATTATGATGATCTTGGGATCTAAATGTGTCTATTTGACTCTGTACATGTTTTTTTTACTTTTTTCAATAAAATTGTAACTTTTTTCAGGATTTTTTATGAAAATAGCATGATTTTTTCGGCCGAAAATTGCGAAAATGCGGTATTTTTCGGTACGATTTTTTGACGATTTTTGAAACGGTTTCCTCAAAAAACGGTTAAAGCTAGGGATCTGAAATTTTTTGTCAGTCATTATCATATTAAGCCCTGACTATCTCATCTAGTCCAAAGTCGATATCTAAAAAAATGCGGAAAATCAACCTACCTTAATATATATATAAAAAAATATATATATATATAAACTGATTGATGCATGCAAAGTCCCAATAGCAAAATATATACGAGCACAACCACCACACAAAAAAAGCATCACATCACCAACAATCAACAATCAACACCAACCATGAACAGCACATGGTGAAAGGAGGGCTACGACTTTTAGGAGCTCATCCCATCAACAGCATGGCTGCCACTGACTTAATGAAAGAAAACCCAGATCGTACACTAAAAAAACCTAGATGATCCTCAAAAGAACCCAGATCACCAATACTGGAGCACCAATACCATTTTTTTTTAAAATTTAGTACCAAATGAAGCAATTTATTGCCAAATTGTATTTAGGTATATATATTCATTCAAATTTCAATGCAATTTACTATGACACAAAATATAAATCGAGCGAAAATTGCACGCACGCGCAATGCAGGCTAATGCCTGCCCATGACTAATGCTGCCAAATAATAAACTGCAGCACGTTCGTAACATGTTCGTTCGATTTGTCTACAATTATTCAGAGTAAGCCTCAAAGTCAGTTAAACAGTAAATTTATAACTGCGATTTGCTTTAAACATCAGTATCGTTTTAACAAATTTGTATCAGTATGTATAAATACTCAGAACTGAATAATTAATAAAATTGATCGAAACGTTTAAGCAATGATTTGTTGTAACATGTTTCTAACATGTTTATGGAATGCAATGTTTAATGGAACTCAATTTTTCTCACATTCTGATTTATGCATTACCAAATTTAGCTCATTTCATTACCAGAATACCAAATAAATTTTTAAATACAAAATTGCTTTTTCATTACCAAATTTGCTCAGATTTCGTTATTAATAATACCAGATGGTAACCCTGGAGTCGAAAATTTTTGCCAATTTTGCGAAACTGACATCCTCCTTACAAACATGCAGCTTTACTGTCATAGCATTTCAAAAAACGCTTTATGATATTACCAAACAAGGCGTTCTTGTATTATATTTTATTTAGAGTGGTAAAATTTGGTACATTTTATTTGTCTGCCTTACTTTAAGCCTAAAAAACCCAGATTTCATGAAATTTTTAGAATTAAAAGCAAGAAACCCAGGAAAGTGTTGAAAAACCCAGATCTGGGTGGACAAACCTAGCAATGGCAGCCCTGATCAACAGCACATGGTGAGATGAGGGCTACGACTTTTTAGGAGCTCATCCCATTAACACCACGTATCCGATATGAGGGCTACAACCAAGCGTCCAATCTTAGACGATTGGTGGTGAAACTATTACACAACAACCCACCAACCACCTCCACCACCGCCTTACTTACCAACACCTGTTAGACCGACAAGGTCTCTAAATACGACCCAATAGACAGAGCTATTAAACATAAACAAATACGATCCCGTTATTGCAACACTCGATCATGTTTATTTCTCTCTCTCACCACCATTTGGCGTATCTGGTCGAGTTGCCAGTTTGCACTCTTTATTTAATTAAAGCATATATTCTGGCTTAATCCACCAGTTGGCTTAGAAGGTCGAGTTGCCAGATAACGATATTTATTTAATTAAAGCATATATTCTGGTTTAGCAATTCGCTTTAGAAACCAACTAATTGATGTAATTAAATACCGTGTACAAACGAAAAGGAATAAATAAAACGCCAATACATCATTCTGTTTATTTAGGCGAATTAATGAAAATAAATATACATTGGGATATATATATATATATATATATATATATTATATATTATATATATATATATATGGTCAAAAATAATAATAGCATCATGAACGGGAAATATATAATAAAAAATATACAAAACGTTACATTATCAATATATTAGTACAGAAAAAATATATACAGTTATATTAAACAATTAAATATATTGAAAATAATAATATACAAAACGTTGTATTATCAAAATATTAGTACAGGAAAAATATATAGTTATATTAAATATATTGAAAATAATAATATACGAAACGTATATTCAATTGCATATTAGTACAGGAAATATACACACAATTTAAATATACATCCTTTATGTTCTACGGTGCAAAACGCTAAACTCACACGTAATAGAGTCTACATCCACATCGCTATTACTTTGTACCACGTGATAAAATCGTCCAAGCAACACTTCACCGTTCAACTGATACGGAGGCATATACTCGACATAAATGGATTTCATATCGTTCAAAACTATTTTCGTCCCCACTTTACATTCGGTTGGCAAGTTATCTTTAAACACGGCTAGAATACAATCAAAAGCACGCACAAAGAGGTCATCGTTAACCACAACATCATTATTAAATACGAGTTTATAAACAAGCCTTTCCAATCGAGGGTTTTTTCTTACCGTCCCGAGCTTTTCAATCGTGAACTCTTCTTCACTCTGCATAGCGGCAATTGAAATAATCTTCCAAGTCGTAACGACAGCTATTCATTATATAGAGGGACAGCTCTTCAGGGTGAACAGTGTAGGTGAGCTCAGCCCTATACCGCTCAAGTGCTTTGCATCAAAGTTCAAGATATTTCGAAGAATCTAAACCTTTTAAATATGCATCCAGCTCTAGACCATTCTCGCCCTGTTCATTCCTACATTCGATAAATCCGTCGAGCAGAGCGGTGTATGCTTATTCAAGAACCGTGTCAAAATATGTCATATCCGTAACACGAGCGTCTAATATAGGCTTCAGCTTGCAAAATCCTATGATTTCAAACATTCTGTCGAGGATAAAACGGTTTTGCGTAGGGACAAGAACGTTATTATCAGATGCATTCTTCCACATCAGTCGTATATCAATGCATGGCTATTCGTTATTTATACACAACGTGCAAACAACGCCATATGAGGGGGCATCACTAATCTGCTCTCTTCTTGTACCTACACCTGCTGGTATTTTATAACGGTTCTCACCCCACTTCTCAACTATCACGAAGACTTTATTCATCTCCTTAACACTTAAATAAATAACATTACGTTTGCTTGCTTGCCTACAAATCGTTTGAAGTACATAGTTAATAGTGCCGGTTTCACGCCTGAACACGCGCAATGACTTCGTCAAGGAGACATCGTACGAGGCGTTGAGAATGCTTCTCAAAGAAAGTTCCATCGTATTCGCATGTCCACTCGGTTCAAGCTCTGAGATGACTATGAGCCACAGGCAGCCGGATCGGCTCGACGAGCCTAAAAAACCAAGCTAAAGCTGTACAGGCTTGTTCGAACACTTGTGCTCTTGGACAAACAGAATTTTCCGAAACAATATCGAATTTAATGTTTATCACTCACCAGACGTTCATTTCCACAAACTAAACATCTTCACAAACCGGCGTACTATTTGAGAGAAACATATGTCCATATTTGGCCTTTTTGTTTAACAAGCGATACTCGTCTCTAAAGTCTGTTTAAAACTCACACAGGCCATTAGCCACATCCACACTACAAACCTCATCATGATATATATTAATATAGTGGTAAAAATACTTAAGATTCTCCATGATGACAATATTTACATTTTCAACCGTAGGGTACGAGTAGTCGGTATGGTGTAACATGACATAATATCGCTTATCATACCACTCATCAACAAGACTCACTATCCATAACCGTTGCTTATCTTCTGAACGTGTTGCTTCTTCTACTTCGCGGTATATGTGTGCCTTTATAAAGGTTAGATCCATAACATACTTCAGTACATCGTCTGTACTACGAAATCCTACACCGCCCTCGCCAGAATACCCGTAGAGTATTTGAACGTCTTGGTCCTTCGCACGGCTGAATGTAGCCTTAAAAGTATCAAAGGAGGGGGAAATAGGGAGTTTTTCAGTATCCACCACATCTTGACACTTTGCCGAATACCACTTCATAAATGTTGAACACGCAATATTAAAGGTAGCCATTACTATTTTTCTTCTACGCGAGAGAGTACACGTCTGAGCTCAAGCGTATACAGAAGTCAACTGAGCACGCAGGGATAGAGGCATGTTCAGGTAGCGGCAGGACTCACGTTGCCGGTCTTACAGTGGGAGGGGCTTATCTTTTTACTGTACACACGTACGCACGCAAAGGAGAAAGTGAAGCGCTAATTGAAACATGATGTATTTAATAAACGAAATATTCACGGTATATCTATTTACAAATACGTGTAATATATAAGTTAACAATAGACATATCAAAGATTATGGTAGCCAAAGAGCACGGTATCATAGCACGCCAGCTAATCTTACTTTTGAAAACTGTCGGGATATCTACTTATGGTTACAATTTCTTGTTACTCTAACGTAAAATTAATCCTATCATGTTATTGTCTGTTTCCTTCGTGATTATTTCGGCATATATATATATATATATATATATATATATATATATATATATATATATATATATATATATATACAGTACTGGCCAAATTATTAGGAATTTTTTTAAAATTTCATTTTTTGGTATAAAATGTTAACTTAAACCAATTTTAAACGTTGAAAAGTTATTTATTTCTACACAAGAATACATGGTCATTATTTAGCAATAGTTTAGTACTTAGTTTGACCCCCCTTAGCTGCCTTAAGGGCTGCGACACGCTTCGGCATGCCATGAATCAATTTTTTGCATAATTCCTTAATACGTGTAGAGTGAAACCAGACTTGAATAAGTCGCTCTATGAGTTGGTGTTTTGTTGTTATCGGCGTTTCATGGATTACGTCCTTTAAAATACACCATAAACTTTCGATTGGGTTCATGTCTGGAGAATTTCCAGCCCATGGGAGCAACCGAACACTATTTTCATGACACCATTTTTTAACCGACTTTGCCGTGTGGCATGGAGCTGAGTCTTGTTGAAAAATCCAACGTCTATTACCATACCATTCCCTTATTTGAGGCAGTAGACGTCTTCTTAGTACTTCTATATACTTGACTTGGTTCATATTCCCCTCAACAATGCTCAAACGACTAGTTCCATGCACAGAAATTGCTCCCCAAACCATGATCTTTTGTGGAAATTTCACCGTTTTCATCAGACACTCAGGCAAAAATTCTTCTCCAGGCCTCCTTCTTACACTTTGAACACGATCGTCAAGCACGGCAATCGTTGACTCATCGGAGAACACCACCTGCAATCAAAGAAAGCCCTGTGAAAGAGTCAGTGCATAGCGTATGAAGTACAGCTAAAACGAAGTACAGTATGACTTACTGCTTTACAGATATTTTTACTGCAGTTTTATCACGTACTGTAAATACACTTCTATGCATACTGTATTTACTGTATTAACATTCTATTTAATGTTAAATATTATTCTTACCTGTTCCCAATCCTCACTAGTCCAGTTAATGTGTTCCTTTGCCCATGCAAAACGTGCCTTCTTCATAGCCTCAGTGAGCCTGGTCTTCTTCCTTGGGCGGTAGGCTTTGAAGCCGGCAGTTAGAAGCCTCCTGTTGACTGTTCTACGACTAATATTGATGCCATCAGCCGCTAGACTACTGGAAATGTTTTTGCAAGTAGCTCTTCTATTTCTAAGAGACAAAATTGCAATCTGTCTATCAGTTCTTGGAGTCGTTACCCTTTTTCTGCCGCATCTTCCAACCCTTTTGGGGCCTACATTTTCTCCAAATACCATTTTTTTCTTAATACGAAGTACTGACTGTGGTGAAACATGGAGTTTGGCAGCGATTTCCTTTTGTTTAAATGTAGAAGTTAATAAACCTGTATTTGCCCAATTTTCCGTGGACTCAAGTCATTCTTTCGCCCCATTTTCAAATTCACTTAAAAACTGTAACAAATAATTGCCGAAATTGGGTAAATACACTATTTAAATTAAACGGTAGTTACAATGACACGTAAAAGAAAGAGAAACACACCCGCATCGCACGACAACCAAACGACAACTGACGAACAAACACGCTTCGTTCGACTAAAGAATTATGCAAAAAATTGATTCATGGCATGCCGAAGCGTGTCGCAGCCATTATGGCAGCTAAGGTGGGTCAAACTAAGTACTAAACTATTGCTAAATAATGACCATGTATTCTTGTGTAGAAATAAATAACTTTTCAACGTTTAAAATTGGTTTAATTTAACATTTTATACCAAAAAATGAAATTTAAAAAAAATTCCTAATAATTAGGCCAGTACTGTATATGGTGGAGATTTAATAATATTTTTCACGATAATTCAGCACCGATGTAGGACACAAAAATTTTATGAATTATCCGCGTTTAAATTCGCAGCATTTCTCTTGTTGTAGCTCTTACTTAACCTTATAGGACCGATGCGGAACTCGGTCGTGTTATAGCTACTTTGATGAAAGGGGAATAAATGATATGGATGCTTCTTCGCACGACCAACCCCGTGATTATCGAGGAACTAACGTAAGTATTTTTGAGGTTAAGAACAAATCACATTGTATTTTCATTTATTAAATGGTAGAAAACATGTACAAAGCGGATCCAGTATCCGTTAAATAAGTCTTAATGGCTACAGTTACAAATGTATATACAACTTTACACAATATAGATATACACCTTTATACATTACAGGGGATGCTAACATATGAGAACTTTTTTTTATCTGTCTGCATACACTTTTATCGTTCATCTCTGTGTCGCACAAATCGAATAATTTTAAAACATTCATAAATCCCTTCCCACGTGACATGTGCATGAGAAATAAAATGTAACACAATCCACATGTTTCAGTATAATATCCTTGAAAGCGATATGGATTCCAAACAATCTCAGGCACATGTAATTGCGCGATAAACTGCACAATTACCGAATCATTCCAGGGCTGAAATCCGAGTGAATCAAAATAGTACATTCTTTCCCTGTTTTTAAAATAGATTGCAAACCAATGAATCCCCTCACCCCCCCACAATGTCGGTGTTAACGATAATCCCGTACCAGTTTCTCGTACTTGGTAGCTCCATTATTTCATTCTTCGCAAATACACCTATAAATTTTGAGCGTGTGAAGCGGTCACTTTTCATTACTCTCTGGAGTGTATTCTCGTCCATTTTAAAAGTCTGTGATCACGTTCCTGAAACGATCAACTTCTATTAGTGCCTGTGACTCGAGGTAAACTAGTACACTTATAGGCGTGTCTGTAGGCTTCGCAAATTCCAACCTGACTGAGATATTCACACTCTGCTGTGAACTTAAATGCGTATTTCCGCCAGCAGACAAGTCAGGCGTATTATCAATTGAATAAATGTTAAATTCTTCGACAAATTCTTTCTGCGTTACATCAAAACCAAGTTCGTCACAAGCGCCTGTATTATGAGCCAGACTACTATATGCTCTCGCGCAGAGCAGGAATACAGCGTCTGATGAGTAGTCCGTAATCATGGTCCCTCCCAGAGCGACGCCATTTACGTATAGAGTAATATTTTTAAGGCCGAAATTCTCGAATTTAAAGGCACTCTTTTTATATTTTCCATTCGTCGAGGCGTGGTCTTGCATTCCAATTAATATCCTTTTAGGTAGGACTCCAAGGGCTACGTTTTCTAGTTACTTCGAGGCTAACCCGGCGGGGACCGTGTATAGTTTGATCTGTACCATGTTAATTGGGTATTTTACTGTGGCATGTTAAGTCTTTCTCAATTTCTATCTGTTTCGAGGAACTTAATTTCACTCGGGGTATACGCAAATACGTCTCCATGATGTGTATCACAACGGGTTTCGCACCCTCGGAATTTTCCTAGAACCGAATGTTTTGGACGCCTGCATACAGACTTCACATCCCAGGAGAAGTTGCTTATGAACGGGGTGGATATGAAGTTGAAGCTTACCCGCGCGATTCCTGAGATCTGCATAAATCTGGTGTCTGAGCAATAAGAGGGTGCGAAACCCGTTGTGATACACATCATGGAGACGTGTTTGCGTATGGTTCTAGGAAAATTCCCAGTTGGAAGACTGCCATGCGGAAGATTTCCAGGCGGAAAATTGCCAGTGGGGAATATTGCCAGTGAGAATATTGCCAGTGGGGAATATTGCCAGGAACAAAATAAATTAAATAGTGATTTATGACTAATTTAATAAAGAACACTTTTATTGGTTAAAATAATTTGATAGGATTTCTTGGTAATAAAATAAATAATGATTTAAGACTAATTAATTAAAAGAACACTCTTTTATTGATTAAAATAGAAAATAGGATAGGATATCCGGGTAAGATTATTTAAGTTTCCAAAAATTTAAATTATTTGGAAAACATTCAAAACGAATGGAGATTGTATGCAACTGAGCGAAGATATGTGATTTTATCATCTGGGTTGTATCGACTGACAATTTTCTTTAATTTATCGTTGATATTCCTGTACTTTGATGTAGTTGGCCTCTCGTCCCCTCGTATGAAATGCAATTTTTTTGTTTGCGCTATAACCTCTTCTTTTTTCAAACATGATAGAAATTTCCAGATGTTTGGGTGGCATTGTGAAATGTTTTTGGTCAAAGCGTTGTTGAAGCCTTCAAGACTGTTGTTTGTACGGGGCATGCAATGCTCAACTCGGGAGTAGACATTCCACATAGCAATTGGAAAAAGTGGCGTCGCTCTTCTCCTATTATTGCCTCTTCCCCTCATAACGCCAATATAAGTTAATTCAAAATAAGAAAGAAACTCTTGCGGAATATCTTCATCTTCTGATAGCTCTTCAAAGCCTATGACAACGTCGTGACAAGGGAGAAAAGCAAGGGCCGAAAAACAGCGTAGCTTTAAACTAAACCCATTTCATTGTGGTATCGAATTCGTAACCCAAGGTCTACAATCTTTCTGTAGAGTGACTGGCAAAAGTGAAAAAAACAACCAGTGTGGTCAATGTCCGGAAAAACACTCGTTAATCCGTTGATTGAAGCCTTTTCGAAATCACTCATTACGGTGACGGGGTCTTGTCGAACTAAATCTTTAATTTTGAAGTAAAAGTTTTTGTACGTTGCTTCACTTTTGTTAGGAAGAAGTGCAAATATACGAGGAAAGCTAGTATTTTCTACTTGTATGTGAATGGTAAAAAGCTGATAAAACATTGTAGGCGACACTTTGAAAGTTCCATCAACAGCCCAGTTTCTATATTTTCTTAAATCTTGAATTCCATCCTCTGTGGCAAATATTAATGTTCTATTTTCATCTTCGGCTCCGGAATCATATTGGAGGAATTTTTCTCCAGAATCAAGAATTTGAAAATCGGGTGGAATAGTGTAATCTGTCCTTCCCGAGGGGATAGGAGGAGCATTGGAAGCTTTTCGTCTCCATTGTCGAACATTTCGGCTCAAATGCTGCACATTTACAAGCTCAGCACGTGCACATTCATCTAAATAGGCCAAACAAGTAGAAACCACAGACCTGGTAGGTAGACTAGACGAGATAACTTCTTTCAACTCTTCAATGGCTATTTTGGCATCCACTTTGCTTTTGGTTGCTGCGTGATTGTGTTCGTTCACATATTTTAAAACTTCGTAATTATGCTCTTTTGCTTTGGTATGCAATCTAGCTGTACACGAGTTTTGCTTTCTCACAGTACATTCCCAATAAATTTTGGTTTCATCCTTGTTCCTGCCGTTTTGATGGTACATATATTGAAGCTCATCAACGACAATATCCTTACCACGTTCACTTCTGAGAATAGGAACCATTGTGGGGAGGGAGGAAATGCAAAATAAATACGAACGTATACTAGCTATCCACACTTCGAACTGGCCTTGCTTAAATTAAATTGCGTGACCTTGACTCCCTTAAAACTTATTTATTTTCTTCATTTACTATTTTTCTATTTATTTAAATTTATTTTGATCACTGGCAATATTCTCACTGGAAATCTTCCCCACTGGCAATTTTCCGCCGGGAAATCTTCCGCATGGTAATCTTCCAACTGGGAATTTTCCCCGCACGAAAACATTCATATATCTTTTTTTTAGAATTTTTAAATTTATCCTTTATTCCATTTTCATCTTTAGTGTGGTAATACCCCTCGGCTGTTAAAAAGGTGTCCTTCGCTTCTTCTGAAAAGTTGAGGACATTTTCCAGATGGGCACGTAGGTGGTAGTACCCCGCACCTGCCGAGATGTTAACCTGGTTTAAATACACTTCACACTGGCTGAATATGGAGTGTAAAAAGTTGGTTTCAGGGTAGGCAGAGTAACTATCATCGCAGTCCGTTCCATCAGAATATCAGAATGGGCTATACGCAGTTTAGCGTACATGTGCATGCAGCTCGGGTAAAAAAAAGTAAGGGCCTGAGCTGGGTATCACGAATTCTATAGGGGCACTGGGTGAACTAATTGTGTTTAATGGGTTAATTGTAATAAAGTCACTATGCTCAATAGGGACCTGAGTGGGGGGCATATCAAAGAGGGACAGTTCCGATTTACAGCATTGTGAACTACACGGATGGATGAAACGTGCCATAACGACTCAGAAATAGTGCCACCTCCCTCGACAAGTATTAGTCAACCTATGATTCGTGAGAGTAGTGTCCTCAATTTATATCAGTTAAAAAAAATGATCAGCCATACGTTTCATACGCTTAGAGCACTTCTTTTTTTATTTCCTTTTACGTTTAACGCCAGGTGATGGTAATCTCTTCTTCCTGGCAGATCTCTTTCCGCCACGTGTTGGTAAACCCTTCTTCCTGGCAGATCTCTTCTTTCCGCCACCACGCATTTTTCTCTTTGCATCTTTGATGATTTCATCCCGTGTACGTTTTAAATGTTTTTTTAGAGCTTCTTTAGGCTTAGTGCCACCCGTTATGTCTTCTGCCGCGTTAAAACCTGTTTGTAGCGCCTTCCACCCTAGGTACCTGGCACCCCTCTTCAACAGTGGGACAGCGGTGCGTAGTATGGATGAAAAAATGGATCCAAGTCCACTCCCACGCTGGTACCTCACCCCTCGGTAGACTGTGAACGGTCTTCGAGTCATTATAAACGAAAGAAAGTGTAGTTTCACTGTTAAGCTCCCATCACCGAATGGGAAAATTTTCCCTCAATCGTCCTTATATATATCGAGATGTTGGTTAATAGATTAGTCGCAACATTCACATAATGGGCCTTGTCATATGTAATGCTCAAACTTTTCCCTCTATGGTTGGGGATGTGCGCAATGCGCAGCAGGCGGGCCTGGGTGTCCCCAACAAATTGGTGCTCTACGATATTGCTGTAAATTTAGCACATGTCTGGGGACGGAGAGCTTTCACTCAATTTCTCCATCTTCATTTGATACATTAAGCTGGACAAGTCATGCAGTGCCTCGTGAAAGGTATCTCTTTGGAGAGCTGAACCATATCGGCCCTCAGCCACAATTGTGAACAGCTCTTTATCTCTAATATTTCTACTAAGCGTTGACTATAACTTCAATGTGCATGCAAGCGTGTCTATGTTTACGACTTCAAAAAGTAAATCGTTTGTCAAGTACGACTTTTCAAGACTCTTGTTTAAACCCGTCACAATGTCCATGGCTCTATCATAATGCCCGATTCCTAGCGATACATTTGTGCTATAGTACCGTTCCTCACCGAACAGGACTGAACGCATAGTACTGTCTAAGGTTATGCCTAATTTTTCGCATTCGTCGTATCTTCTAAGGATTAGAAATATGATTTGCTCATTTTCAAGAGTTAAAAATTTGGTGGCTAACTGGAGTTCACATAATCCCACCTCATACGAATCACGCTCCAATTCAATGGGTCCATGGAGTTCTGTCACAAAGTTGGCGAGGGTGTTGTTAGGATGTACAGACAGAGAAGAAAAGGACGGGAGTGTGACGTAGAAATGGTTGGGAGACATGCTGCAGACTAATTAAGCTTCATTATTGCATCAGCTTTTATATAGGTGTTGAAGCTTTCTGGGTAACCCAGCCATTTCACCAGGTACATTTTTCTCTTTCCTGAACCTTTGCTGCCTAAAATTTTTTCAATTTTAAACACATTTTTCCCTAAATTAAATGCCACTTTCTGCAACTCCTCGCGGTAAAAGCCTCCAGCGATCTCTTCCGCATTCAAATCTTCAACGTAATACATCATTATCTCACCTCTAGGTCTTATAGCCCTAACTTTAGAAATCTCACGTGTCTATCCTTGCTCAAATCCCTTCGCGAATTTATTTCCCGAACGCGACAGCCTTACATAATCATTGATTTTGAAATGTGTAGAGTGTGGTGGTGGTGCTCCATCTCTTCTCACCTATGGGTGCGTACCTCTTTCTAAAACCTCGTTAGGTGTGCCGATCGTACGATGGTGTGAACGGTTGTATGATGAAGCCAATTATTCCAGAATGTCTAGAAATCTGTATGTGTTTTTATGTGTAAAATAGCCGTGCATGCGTTCCTTTATGGTACGTTGAACTCTTCCAGCTAAAGAAGCCTTATGTATAGAATTGGTAGTGTAATAGCTGATATTAAACTCTGCCAGCATGTTCTGAAAAGCGCTTCCTATAACTTTTTTCCTCATATCCGTACAAAAATAGCCAGGAATCCTGTTTTCTTTCAACATCAGCGTTTTGGTCGCTTTAGCAACTGTTTCAGGCGATTTATTTCTCAGGGGAATTAACCACAGGTATCTAGAGAATACGTCTATTATGAATAGGATGTAGCGGTAACAGTCGTTATACAATGAATATTTTTGCATGTCTGTTAAATCCGCCTGCCAAATAGAATCAATCGATGCAGCTGTTGTCTTGGCCTTTTTAAACCTTTTTCTCACCGGTTTATGAAGTGTATAAGCATCTTGTCCCCGCAAAAATCTCTCAACGTCTTTTTTCCTTACACCGTAAGCACCTCTGTACAGTCTATTGACCCACCATAGGAGGCGGGGTTAGAAATGTCATAATAGCATTTACTTAATATGTTAGCCATTGGCGTATTTTAGAGGCACGTGCGTAGGGTTGACCGTTTGTTCTCTTCTTTCTCCTCTTCAGAGACACTGCTGCTGCTGGGGGCGATGGCGTACTCAGTTGTGACACATGCGAGACTTGATCCAAGTCTTTTAACCTATTCAGATTACCTATCAATGTTTTGGGGACATTTATTTGTTGTAGTCTTGGTTTAATATGCTTCCAGCCTGTTGGCGAGGGTCTGTCCCACTTTCTCACCAGATCATGAACAATATCAACGATATTGGATCCTTGTACCCTTGTTCCTTCAACAATGACCTCGCCTGTATCGGTCCACTGTATGATGGGGTCCTCACTCAATAGATTATAAAGACTTAACCTTTATTCCTCAATGTATGTGGGAGGCTGTTTTTTAGCACATGTTCGATGTGTTGTGTTCCGTTGCTCTTTGGTTGGTCATCGTGGCCAGGTCCTGTGTCGCCATGCTCAGCACTACTCGCGCTGTGCCTAATAACCACGGGGAGCTCTGTCGGATGCTTATATCTCGTACTCATGAAGAAATTTCTGCAAAGCCTCTTGGTACAAGATCCTTTTCTCATCAGGTGACTTTTCACTTTAATAGGGCTAGCAACTCGTTTCCATTCTTTTAAGCCTACTTTTACGGGGTTCTAGAGCCGTGTCTGGGTCTTTGAACTTTGCAATGAAGCATACACCTCGTGCGGAATCACAACCACCTTCTTCATTATATTAATCTAGTCAGTAAAGGACCCAAAACTGAAAATAAGATGGGCAGGAATGATCCTCCTCTTTGTACAATAATGCGCTTTTTCTTACCCACAGTTTGACTTTTATGAGCGAGCGCTCGTATTATGTTCTTGTAACGACGTAAGCGAGTCTCCTGAGAGTGTTTCATTGGCACATTACATTTTATAACATTAAGACAGATTTCACAGATGCATTTTAAAAAGTCAGAGTCGATATTTTTAACAAACATCTGTTGCAGGCCCGGCAATCGTTGATAGATTTTTATTAATTCACGATATTTCTTCAGCCTATTTGTCATTCTAGAATATACACCGTTTCAGGCTCGCTTGGGAATATATTCGTTCTTAGAAGAACCCTAAACGTGTTTTGCGGGTGAAGGTCACAAAGGAAATATCCATAACGCTGGTTTGTGGCCTCTTTATAAACCTCCAAAAACTCCTTACGCTGATTCGGGAACATTTAACTGGCTAATACCCCAATTTGTGATACATCTCTACGTTGCGCGAATAAGACTAAATATTGTGTATTTAGCGACACATCGCGCATGTATCTATTTTTGAAAAATAGATTCTGATTGATGAAGAACACGCTTATGTTAAGGTGGTACGAGAATACTGTAAATGTCTCGGCAAACGTTTTATCCATCTCCAACATGAGATCGTCAATTACAATGACTGTATGTCCATTTTCCTTTAACGAATTAACGTCATAGACCCCCTTGTGGAACAAGATTTCATCTTGGTACTCGTTGAACACTGATTGATACGTCGAATAGCACCATATAACTTTATGCACAAATTTTGAGAACACCTCCCCCTTTTCTTTAATGATTTTAAGCATAAACACAGTTTTACCACATCCTGTAGGTCCAGATATAATACATGTGGATGGGCACCTGAACCTGAATTTTTCTACAGATTCCATTTCTAACACGTCACACCCCTAAGTGGGTCATTTACAAAATATTACAAATATTGAGTGCTGCTCCTTATATTTCGGTTCCCATGTAAAGCTTTAGGCCCCCTCTGTCATACTTAGATGTTGCGATTATTAATAAAAATAATAAAAATAAATAAATAAAAAAAATGTTTAATTAACAAATATTTAAAATTAAACTTTTTATTATTTGCAAAACAATTCCAGGCTGGAAATTTTATATGCACTGTAAAGGAGAAAAACGGTTAAGTTAAGCCTTAAATTCGAATTTTCTGTAAAGAAAACGTTATTTACTTTGGGCAAGCTCTACTAAGATGAAATAATGAAAGATAGGAAAATATCAAGTTTGATTCAAGTTGTCTAATAAGGAAAACTTTATGTCTGTTAAAAGCTGTTTTCGCTCAAATAGACGACATCTGATTCTCTTAAAACTGTATATATGAAAGGTAGGAAAATATCATGTTTTAGTATTTTGTTCAAAGGGTCTCTTTACAAGAAATTTTTTTTTCTCGGAACTGATAATTATCAAAACTTAATCCCTCCTAACTTAAAAGGTCCGAATACTACGTTTATGATAGAGGAGATTCGTTTAAATTTACTCGTATGACGTTATATTTAACTGAGTTAAGTTGGGCGTAACTGGGTTAAACTAGACTACGCTAAGAATGAGTTTAAATTAGGTTTCGACGGTTTTCATTTCGAGGGTTTTCCATTTCGGGAAAATGTCCGAATTCCCGCAAAAATGTTCATTCATTTCAACGAGTTAATTTTTGTGTTTTACCCCCAAAATATATAACTTAGTAGATCTTATATATTAATAATAAAAATAATAAAAATAAATAAATAAATAAAAATGTTTAATTAAACAAATCCAGGCTGGAAATTTGATATGCACTGTAAAGGAGATAAACGGTTAAGTTAAGCCTTAAATTCGAATTTTCTGTAAAGAAAACGTTATTTACTTTGGGCAAACTCTACTAAGATGAAACAATGAAAGATAGGAAAATATCATGTTTGATTCAAGTTGTTTAATAAGGAAAAGTTTACGTCTGTTAAAAGTTGTTTTCGCTCAAATAGACGACATCTGATTCTCTTAAAACTGTATATATGAAAGGAAGGAAAATATCATGTTTTAGTATTTCGTTCAAAGGAAAGGGTATCTTTACAGGAAATTTGCTTTTTCTCGGAACTGATAATTATCAAACCTTAATCCCTCCTAACTTAAGAGGTCCGAATACTACGTTTATGATAGAGGAGATTCGTTTAAATTTACTCGTATGACGTTATATTTAACTGAGTTAAGTTAGGCGTAACTGGGTTAAGCTAGACTAGGCTAAGAATGAATTTAAATTAGGTTTCGACGGTTTTCATTTCGATTATTTTCCGTTTCGGGAAAATGTCCGAATTCCCGCAAAAATGTTCATTCATTTCAACGAGTTAATTTTTGTATTTTACCCCCAAAATATATAACTTAGTAGATCTTATATATTAATAATAAAAATAATAAAAATAAATAAATAAATAAAAATGTTTAATTAAACAAATCCAGGCTGGAAATTTGATATGCACTGTAAAGGAGAAAAATGGTTAAGTTAAGCCTTAAATTAGAATTTTCTGTAAAGAAAACGTTATTTACTTTGGGCAAACTCTACTAAGATGAAACAATGAAAGATAGGAAAATATCATGTTTGATTCAAGTTATTTAATAAGGAAAACTTTATGTCTGTTAAAAGTTGTTTTCGCTCAAATAGACGACATCTGATTCTCTTAAAACTGTATATATGAAAGGTAGGAAAACATCGTGTTTTAGTATTTCGTTCAACGCAAAATGATCAAATAAAAGAACTGTTTCATTGCATAGCGCAATCTGGCATCTATATCGTAAGATCGCGATGAGATATGTCCAGCACTGCGATGATTCGTTCAACAAATTGTGCAAATAACAGAATTACTCAATGCAATCTGGCATCTAATCTTATCGGAATATAGTTTTTAACCCCAATCAAACTATAGGTATTATAGGCTGGACCTGTAGCTGAATGTAGTTTCATTCGTCCTCCATCTTCTGAGTAAAATCAAAGTCTGTTATACACTCTTATTGCCTGAATCACTCCTAGAGTAGTTAAAATTAACACGATACATCACATCGACAATTCGTTCTGAATCTTCCTCGGTCCATCTTTTCCCCTTGTCTATAACCCTATATGTGTTAGAAATGTTGAAACCGTGTAACGTAAAAATGTGTTGAATAGAGTAACTCGATGAGCAAATAAGAAACCTTTAAAAAAATTCCATTTTCTTTATAAAAATCCATAGAAAACGATATTTATTGGGGTAAGCCAGCTAAAACTTAAAATCGAGCTATATTAATGTTTTTTGCATCAAAGTTTATGATACTTCGAGGAGTCTATACCTTTTAAAATAATTTTGCATCATTATTCAGGATATCTTCAACAGTAAGATTTAATATGATCGTGAATGCTGGTTTTAATTATATTAAAAAATAATGTAGCAGTGTTGCTGCAGGGCTGCAAGTAAATGAGGAAAAATGAATAAGTTACTCCGAGACAGAATCTATTTTGTTTTAAAAATCCTATTAATGCTTTTCATGTTATAGTTTAAGGATAAAATTGCGTCTTAAAGATAAATTTATATTGAAACACAATAATTGGATAAAAGAGGAAAAATTAATAAGTTACCCCTAATTTAATTTCTGTTTTGTTTTAAAAATCATATTAATGCTTCTCATGTTATAGTTTAAGGATAAAATTGCGTATTATGATGAAAATTTGTATTTGTATTAAACTTAGTTTATCTTATTCTATTTTTTGTTTAAAAGATCGCCCCACCAAGTGTCAAATAGGCATCGTTAAACCACCAGAAGCTCAATATAAAAATTATTGGTGTTGCCGTTTTTGACTTGGCTCCATAAACGTATTTGTTTATGTTTAATAGCTCTGTCTATCGGGTCGTACTTAGAGACCTTGTCGGTGTACCAGGTGTTGGTAAGTAAGCCGGTGGTAGAGGTGGAGATGGTTAGTGGGTTTTTGTGTAATAGTTTCACCACCAATCGTCTAAGTTTGGACGCTTGGAGATACCCCTCATATCGGATACGTGCTGTTAATGGGATGAGCTCCTAAAAAGTCGTAGCCCTCATCTCACCATGTGTTGTTAATGGGATGAGCTCCCAAAAGTTGTAGCCCTCATTTCACCATGTGTTGTTAATGGGATGAGCTCCCAAAAGTTGTAGCCCTCATTTCACCATGTGCTGTTGATGGGATGAGCTCTTAAAAGTCTATACTTAGATGATTGTTGGTGATGTGATGCTTTTTTTGTGTGGTGGTTGTGCTCGTATATATTTTGCTATGGGGCTTTGCATGCATCAATCAGTTTATATATATATATATATATATATATATATATATATATATATATGTGTGTGTGTGTGTGTGTGTGTGTGTTTGTGTGTGTGTGCGTGTGCGTGTATGTGTGAGTGATAATAGGGGCTTTATTGGGGGTACAGTCGATGAGTGTATGTGCGTTTGTGTGCGCTTTTAATTCGTTCGAAGGTTATTAATATATACAAACCATTTATGCCTTCTAAGAAGCCTTCTAAGCCAACTGGCGGATTAAGCCAGAATATATGCATTAATTAAATAAATAAACGCAATCTGGCAACTCAGCCTTCTAAGCTAACTGGCGAATTAAGTCTGAATATATGCTTTAATTAAATAAATAGCGCAATCTGGCAACTCCGCCAGATAAGCCAACTGGCTGATTAGGGGTTCTATAAGACAAAGGCAGCTCGGTTGAAGTCTTAATATGCTCTTGGCTCCTGCCAGGCGAATACCTCTCTCTTAGGTTAGGTTCATTGCAGCTTGGGGGATAACTCCGCCTCCAAGTTGCATAACCCCTTGTTGCAGCCATATTTTGGGGGTGCCTTGCAACAAAGGGGGTGGGGGTTGGCACTATGGTGATGGGGGTGGGGGTGGCACTCTTGCAACATTATGCAACATTTGCAATTGCATTGCACTCTACTATTTTGCGGGCATACTAATCACGTCCACTTCACCTTCTTTTTCGTACCTTTACTGTCTTATTAAAACCCACAAACGTGGCAACCCTATGCGCCCTATTATTAGCTCGGTGGGCTCTATTACCTATAAACTCTCCAATTGGCTTCTCAAATTCTTGTCCCCCATTCTCGGAACTATCTCTGATTTACATGTAAAAAATTCTATGGATCTTACTGAAAAATTGAATAATTTACGCACTGAAACCAACGATAGATTGATCAGTTTTGACGTTTGTTCATTGTTTACAAAAGTTGCCAATTGACGATATGCTTGACTTTCTCTCCCGAAAATTACATAAGTACGACCTGCCACTGCCTGCACACATCGTTTTGGAACTTATTAAGCTTTGCATCAAAGAGTGTAAATTCACTTTCAATGGCGAGTATTATCAACAGGTTTTTGGGATGGCCATGGGCAACCCCTTGTCGTCCCTCCTCTCCAATATTTATATGGAGTTTTTCGAAATTACTTACATTCCGAGAATCCTGGGGGTTGGCATCCCATGGTTGCGGTCCGTCGACGATATTTTGTGTATCTGGCCCATGAATCGTGACCTGGATGACTTCCTCCTTCAGTTAAATGATCAAGTCCCCTCCATTAAGTTTACTTTAGAAGTGGAACAAGACAACTCAATCCCGTTTTTGGATGTGCGTTAGGCTGACCATACGTACCGTTTTGAACGGGACAGTACCGTTTTTTTAATATTTCCTGGCCGTCCCATCGTTTCAATAAAAATGTCAATTTTGTCCCGGTTTATGTACTTACTTTTTCATGAATACAGAATATTACATAACCCCCGTCCCTTTTTTGCCATCCCAATGTCCCGTTTTTGTCTCAAGGAAATATGGTCAGCCTAATGTGCGTGTACATAGGGAAAGCCCAGGTTTTAAGTTTAGTATCTATCGGAAAAAAAACAATTTGTCCTACGTACACTTTTACTTGGGACATGACACCCCCATTAAGAAAGCCATATTTTCTTCAATGTTTCTCCGCGCTCTTAGGATCGCCAGTCCGGAATACATCGATGCCGAATTAGAAAAAATCAACGGTATTGGAAGTGATCTGTGCTACCCACCTGTTTTAATGGAATCTTGTCTTAACAAGGCAAAACGAACTTTCTATCGTGTGAATAATAACACTCGCACTTTGTCAAAGAATATTTTAGTACTTCCATTTTTCGCAGGCTTTTCAGGCATTGCTAATGTATTTAAACTTTTGGATATTAATGTAGTATTTTCATATAACAATATTGTGAAAAATATCATAGTAAAAAATAGTCCTACCAATAATTCAGGCATTATTTATAAAATTGGTTGTAAACAATGTTATTCCTTTTACATTGATCAGACGGGAAAGGATTTGCACACGCGTGTAAAACAGCATCATTATTCCGTTAGAACGGGACAGTCGTCCAGTGCCCTTTTTGTCCATTTGTCAGAGTTATCCCACTGTATTGATTGGAATAATGCTTCAGTTTTATTTCACTCTAGCAACATTGCTAATAGAAATATTCTTGAGTCTGCTATTATCCAACTTACAAATAACTTTAACATGAGCCAAGGTCTTTTCAAACTCGATCCTGTTGTTTTGAATTCGTTCAGAACGGATTTAGACAAGAAGGGCAGAGTGCTGAAACTTTGGTAGTTTTCCCTTATAAATTTGTGTGCTCCTCTTACAATTTTTTATTTTTCAATTTATTTTTATATATTTTTTTTTTGTGACCTATATATCATTCAGGCATTATCTATTAAATTGGTTGTAAACAATCCATTTGATCTTGTGTTGAATTCGTTCAGAACGGATTTAGACAAGAAGGGCAAAGTGCTAAAATTGGTAGTTTTCCTTACAAATTTGTATGCTCCTCCCACAATTTTTATTTCAATATTTATTATATATATATATATATATATATATGATACACACAGACCGTGCTTGGAACAAGGAACTCTTCTAGGATAATTAAATCCACTATAGTCCAAATAAGTAATGGTAAATGACAAATACTATAGTTTTTCTTTTTCATGATGCTAGCCCGACGTGGGCAACGGGTCACTCGCAAAGAGGTCCCAAAAATATAGCTTCCCTCACAAGTTATCTGCAAAGAAGATAGGATCCAGCTTTGGGACAGGATCTAGGGTTTAAAGCAGCCTAGATCCGCTACATTTAGAACCTCAATATAAGCAAAAGACTCGCTGCCTTCACGTCAGATTGAATACATCAAAGAAAAAGGGGTAACTACTATATTTTTAGCCAAATACCAAAACTTAAACCTCAACTGGCAGAATTGAGCGTCCACTTTTCAAGGCACATAACATGTCCGTTTCAAGATGGGAATGGCTAAAAATATAATAATTACCCCTTTTTCTTTGATGTATTCAATCTGACGGGCAGCGAGTCTTTTGCTTATATTGAGGTTCTAAATGTAGCTGGGCTAGGCAGCTTTAAAGCCTAGATCCTGTCACAAAACTGGATCCTATCTTCTTTGCAGATAGCTGGTGAGGGAAGCTATATTTTTGGGACCTCTTTGCGAGTGACCCGTTGCCCACGGCGGGCTAGCATCATGAAAAAGAAAAACTATAGTATTTGTCATTTACCATTACTTATTCGGACTATAGTGGATTTAATTATCCTAAAAGACTTCCTTGTTCCATGCACGGTCTGTGTGTATCATAAAAAACCTCAGGGAACCATTCTGAGTTCATTCCCATATATATATATATATATATATATATATATATATATATATATATTTTATTTATTTATTTTTTTGTGACCTATATATATAGTCTTGAACTCTTTATTTACTTCAGTGTTCCTGAGGATATCATTAGACGAAAGGGCTTAAACACCATTCTGTGTATCCTTTCCTTCGTGGTTTTATTCATCATATATATATATATATATATATATAGTTAATTACATTAACTATCTAATTTCGGGCATTCTTTGTTGTAACTTAAAAATTCGGGCAAATTTGTATCAGCCCCCGCCAAAAAGATTAGGTGCCGTACGTCTATAATCATTGCCATCATTGCCCAATTTGCGAAAGCAAAAGCACAAAAAACAAAGTTCTAAATGTTCTGTTACAATTGTGTTACAATTAATGAAAAATAGAAAAAATCATAAAAATATTTATATATTTATATATATATTTTTACTTTGTTCATTTCGAATGCCAAGTAAATGAAGGTAAAATTTCATTCTAGACTTCTCATTTTTCTCTCTACTGAATGTGAGGGGAGAAGCCAAAGTCATAGTTCTCCTACACCGCCAAAAACCCTTGGGCCGGCCCTGCCTACAGCCTAAGCTAAGTTATACTACAGCAAATTAGCGTTTTACTATTTGAAAACTAATTAATTAACGCTTGTATTATTTAAAAAATAATTAATTATTACGGCTAAATATGAAGCAATTTAAATTCGTAATTCCGAAATTCCGGGAGGGCCAATTCGATATCGCGTAATCTTTGGGCGATAACGAGCTTATTATAAGCGTGCTCAAGCCTTAAAGTTATAAGTTTACGCGTTCATTGAGCGCTCAAGTAATAGCATTACATCATAGAGACGATCCTATCGACTCGTGCTTAATAAACGTGCTGTGAGGGTTAAATGTGGCATATATAAAAACTTTTAGAATTCCAACTCGTACTTTTTGAACGTCAATTTATAAATTACGTTCAAGATACATTTTTATTCTTAAACAAAAATAGAAGATGTTAAGTCAGTATGTACCTTAATATTTGATGAAAATACACTCCCTTTTATTATTTAGTTCACAATAAACCGTATTAGAATGATTCTTACATTATAAGTACATTACACCTATGTCTAATGTTGAAATGTATCAATGTAGAGGTCTTTCTATACGCGATAATACATCCCAAAATTTGAAAATTACCCTAAACTCTTTGGCTATCTTCTTTCCCGATTCCTCTCTCTCATTTTCTTATTTTAGTTATGATTTTATGATGCGTTAGGCCGGAGACACGTCTGAAATTCTGCTGCGCTAGAAGCTTCTTTGCCAGAAAGAAGAAGAAGACATTTATACATTCCTAGATACTCCAGTATACAGTATACGCATATTCCCATTTTTTCCAATACGTATGCCCCTGAAACTTATTAATTTAGAATTATTTTCAATGCTGGGAGTATATTGATACTATCATCACGAAATATCTAAGTATTAAAGCCTATGCGACACATTAAAATTGCACGGAAAATATTAACTTCTGAAACAGTTATTTGTTTCACTTTGCAACACACACACACACACACACCACACACATGTGCGCATCTCCGCATAAATAAGGTACTGACTTTTTAAAATCCATATATAAATATATATATATATATATATATATATATATATATATATATATATATATATATATATATATATATTAGAAGTTCATTTTATCATCTTAACAAATTAGTAAAATATCAAGCATGTGCTACCCCTGCTACCCCTAGCACATACCCCCTCCCTTTTTTATCCTCATATTTGCATATATTTAAATGGGAAAAAATGTTATTTCTTAAAAAGTACATTATGTGAGAAGGTTTTTTTTATCCTCAACAAAATATTAAAAAATCAAGCATGTGCTACCCTACTACCCCTATCACATGCCCCTCCTCCCTTTTTTACCTTCATATTTGCATATGTTTAATGTTGTTATATGTTACATGATAAGTTGTTTGTTTAATGATTGATATTTTTGTTTCAGAAAAATAGAAATAATTTTTCAGATAAATAGAAATAATTTGCATTTGCTTTAATTATAATTTGAGTTATCATAAATTCAAAGCTGGGCACAAACCGTTAATCCGTTAATCGTTAATTAACGAAGTTAACTTTTTCGTTAACGATTTAACTTTTAAGTTAACTTTGAAAATCATTATCGGACTAATTAACTTCCGTTACATTTAACTTCCGTTAACTCAAGTCCGTTAACCCAAAAAATTCATAAATAAACGTTTAAAAGTTTCTATTATTTTCAGTGCTGAGCAGGTGCGCAATTAATCCGCCACTGTTAATAGTGATGAACGAATTTCCATTTCCGCAGTGCAAAATCAGGCGATATATTTGTTTCCGTCGCCACAATTTGTGTCTTACCAAATATGGTAGTTATTTATGGCATTGGTTTGAGCAAAACATGGTCGACTGTAAAATCAGGCGGAAAGATTTGCCATTTGAGTTGAATGTTTCAACTTCTTTCAAGAAATATCACGAGCATTTTAAGGCACTTTCAATAATATGTATGTAACAATTACAACAAATAACTACATTCGTTTCACCAACACGACGAGGTGGAACTCCACCTATGACTCTGTGGTGGTCCTGAACACAATCCTGGAGACGAAGAGGCCTGCTCTCCACAGAGTCATGACCCAGCTGAAGGTCAACAGCTTTAAAGACCAGGATGTCGACTTAATGAAAGAGTATGTCAAGGTAATATATTTATAAATTAATAATAAACTAGCGGGACTCGTGGAAATTCCACGATTTATTTTTTTTATGGTTACAATTAAATGCAGGACCTTGATACAATAATAGCGTTGTTTACGTAAACGTTTAAGAATATAATTATTCCAAATATATTTATTTATTGCAATAAAGTTATATTTTTCTTAACACCAGCCAGTAGATACGTTTTAGTTTTGCTCATTCAATTATCGTTATATTATTAAGTAAAATACAGCAGAATAATATTGCAGAATAATACAAATTTGAATTTCTACAATTTACTAATTCTCCATTGTTTTATTTTCAGATCATGTCACCTGTGGCCAAAGCACTCGACAAGATCCAGGGGGAGGAACAAGCCTACCTTGGGACTCTGCTGCCAACAGTTGCTGCGACAATCTTCAGGCTTAAGGACTTGAAGTCCAAGGGCCTCGTCTACTGCAGCGCCTTGGTCGACGCACTTTTGGTAGGCATCGACAAAAGGTTTGGGTCTCTCCTGGAGGATGACGAATGCCAGCTGGCTGCTGCCTTCCATCCCAGGTTTCGCCTCATCTGGTTGGACAAGTATGACAACACCAAGGTCGCCAGGGTGATGAAAAGCATGGAGGGTACAGTCGAGGAGACCATGAAGCAGCAGTCCAACGAAGTGGGCAGCAACAGTGGAGGCAGCAACAACGAGGAGGAGGAGGAGGATGACTTCTTCAGTGCTGTCATCCAGACAAAAGAGAGCAGCAGAAGCCACAGGTCACTCAAGGGCAAGGCCCAGAACTTGGTCAAGACCTGGCTGGAGACCAACTCCAAGGACTTGCTGACAGATGCTGCCTTCTTGGGTGAGCAAGTGTTGGTGGACTTGTTCATCAAGTTCAACACAGCCATCCCCTCCAGTGCTGCAGTGGAGCGTTTGTTCTCTATGGGCAAGGACATCCTGAGGGCCAAGAGATCATCCCTGTCTGATGAAAACTTTGATATGCTAATTTTCATGAAGGGCAACATGCATCTCATGGACAAAATGGAGAACGAGAAGAAGAGGGAAAATTAAATTATATATATATTGTTTTTCATTTTTTTTATAATAAAAGTTAACGTTAACGGTTTATCGGTAACTTCCGTTACATGTTTAACGAATTAACGGATTAACGGTTAACGAAGTTAACTTTTTGGTTAACGGATTAGCGGTTAACGAAGTTAACTTTTTGGTTAACGGTGCCCACCACTGCATAAATTACATATAATTTGATTTTACTTCTGAATATAAACTATGACTACTAGAAGCAAGTCCCCAAATGCAGCCTTTGGATATCTACGGAATTCCCAACAGCCATGACTCCTTCAAAAGCAGATGTTGTGAGACACTACCTTTTTGTGCGCTGTCGTGAAGAAGCTAAATCAAAAGGATCAGCAACTGCTAATGATTGTTACAGGGTTGTTCTAAAAGATACTGAAGACATTTGGATGAAATTTTCTTTTCCTACGATTAACACCGAAGGTATCTATCTTAAAGTCACTCGACTAAGAGAAGAAGCCTCAAAATTGAACAAGGTGCCGTTACATCGAAGAAATGAAAGTTTTGCCTTAAAAGTAGCTCAGAATGATGAAATATTTGATATATCTTCTTCTGAATGCTATAATAAGGGAATTGATAGGAAATTTTGCAGGTGTAAGAATAAAATACCAATGGCAGAATGGGAGTCTTCTGTGTGTCAAAAACAAAGAAAAAATCAGTTAAGACCAAGTGATCGCATAGCTAGTTCAACAAAGAAGAGATCTTTAGCAAGAGCACAAGAAGCACAAAACCGTCAACTAAAAGCACAAGAAGAAATGACTGAAGCCATCCACCAATGTTTTACCATCGGAATTTATAGAAAATACCGAAGAAGACATGGATGTAGATTCAAAGAATCAGGATATAGATTATGAGGCCGATTTAGAATTGATTGAGAATATTGAGAACAGGCACTCCTATAAAAACCTAGCATTAACAGCAGATCGTTATCGTGTAAGTTGTAGAGCTGCAGCTGCAATAGTGAATGCAGCTTTAAAAGATATGGGGATCCTTAACCACACCAATATGCTTGATAAAAAGAAATTAGGAAAAGAAAGAAATCGCATGGGTGAAACAAATACTTTTAGGTCTAAATCTGAAAATCTGAAGATGGAGTGCCTTGGATTTGATGGAAGGAAAGATAACACATTAACTAAAAGTGGAAAGATAAAAGAAGAACACTACGTTATTGTGAAAGAACCTGGAAGCAGCTATGTAGACCATGTCACACCAGATAATGGAACTGCTCGCTGCATAGCAGAAGACTTGGTAACTATTATTACAGACTCGAACAGCACAGATACTATCCAAGCTTTACTGTGTGATGGTACTCCTGTAAATACAGGAAAAATTGGTGGAGCCATAAAACTGGTTGAAATTCATCTTAACAGACCAGTGCAGTGGTTGGTGTGCCTCTTGCATTTGAATGAGCTGCCTTTTATGCACGTCTACAAAGCCATTGATGGTAAAACAACAGGTCCAAATAATTTTGTGGGTTCAATTAGGAATAAACTGAAAACAGATTTAACAAAATTGGAGGTAGTCAAATATTCTCGCGTAAAGGGAAACATTAAAGAAATTCCAGCAAATGTTGTGAAGGAGCTAAGCAGTGATCAAAAATATCTCTATGATATGTGTCTGGCAGTGCAAACTGGAGATACTTCTCAAGATCTGTCCACTCGATCCCCAGGTACCCTTCACCATGCTCGCTGGCTAACTCTAGCCAACAGGGTCCTTCGATTATATATCTCAACGCCAAATCCCGATAAAAACCTTAAAGATATAGTCAAGATTATTATGCAGTTCTATGCTCCAGGGTAGTTTTGGATAAGATCTCATCCTAATGCAACTGATCGTGCATATAACTTTTGGCATTTAATGTGCTTGCTTCGAAATTTAAATGAACAACAGAGATCAATCATAGAATCAGTATTAAAGAATAACGCCTACTTTGCCTACCCAGAAAATATACTCATATCAATGGTAAATGACAAGAGACTAGAAATTAGGGAGCAAGCTATTCAGAAAATCATCCTTTCAAGAACAGGATTTTCAGGTACCAGAAACTTTGAGTTGCCTCGAACCCTCAATTTCCAATCTACTGACTACACCGAGATGATCGGTTGGCAAAAAGAGATCATTACTCCTCCACCGCTGCTTAACAATTTTAGCGACGATGAGCTACTACAGGCTCCATGTAAGCCACTGGAGATAGCTTCTTTTTCATGCCACAGTCAAAGTGTGGAAAGGACAGTGAACCTAGTAACAAAGGCATGTCAGGAAAGAATAGGATATGACAACCGTCAAAAGTTTATCTTAAACTCATTAGAATCAAGGCGAAAACTGCCCAAGTTTGAATGGAAGGCCCAATGGAATGAGTAAGAAAAATATGAAATAAAATTTCCTAATGATATTCAAAATTTCTTCCATTTTGATGTGATAAGGAACAATGAAAAAGTGAATTGAATTTTAGCACATTTATTATGCCTCTAATTTTTTTCTTCTGAATATATTGTTGTACTTAATTAGTTTTCCTAATACTGTACATTATTAAATAAAATATTATACGTTAATAAAAATTTATGACATCAAACAACCTGAATGTAGAGTAAGTCTCGTATAAATAGAATATTCTTCAATATATGTCAAAAAGTGAAAAATTGTGCCAGGGGTAGGAGGCTTTAAACAGCGAAAATAATTTATGAGGGGGTTCCTGTGTTCCATTCAAACCCCTCACAATATGTACCTTTTCAATATAAAATTTCGACCCGGCCTAATATATATATATATATTATATATATATATATATATATATATATGGGATTGAACTCAGAATGGTCCCCTGAGGTTTTTTCATGATACACACAGACCGGGGATGGAACAAGGAACTCTTCTGGGAAAATTCAATCCACTATAGTCTAAATAAGTAATGGTAAATGACAAACACTATAGTTTTTGGATCAATGAAAGAAAGCCACCCCCAGCCTTCTTTAGTTAGCTTTATATCGAACGAAAATATAACGACCTCACCTAACCAATCGTCAAGGGCGTACAGTTGACCTAACGATTGGTTAGGTTAGGTCGTGATATTTTCGTTAGTTAGCCTTATAAAGCTAACTAAAGAAGGCTGGGGTGGCTTTCTTTCATTGATCCTATTTTTTTTTCTTTTTCATGATGTTAGCCCAACGTGGGTAACGGGTCACTCGCAAAGAGGCCCCAAAAATATAGCGTCCCTCACCAGCTATTTGCAAAGCAGATAGGATCCAGCTTTGAGACAGGATCTAGGGTTTAACATCATGAAAAAGAAAAACTATAGTGTTTGTCATTTACCATTACTTATTTGGACTATAATGGATTTAATTTTCCCAAAAGAGTTCCTTGTTCCATGCACGGTCTGTGTGTATTATAAAAAACCTCAGGGCACTCTTCTGAGTTCAATCCCATTATGAAACGGACATGTTATGTGCCTTGAAAAGTAGACGCTCAGTTTGGTCAGTTGAGGTTTAAGTTTTGGTTTTGGATAAAAATACAATAGTTACCCCTTTTTCTTTGATATATTCAATCCGACGTGAATGCAACGAGTCTTTTGCTTATATTGAGGTTCTGAATATAGTAGGCTAGGTGTAGCTGCAAACTCTAGATCCTGTCCCAAAGTTGGATCCTATCTGCTTTGCAGATAGTGGTGAGGGAAGTTATATTTTCGGGGCCTCTTTGCGAGTGACCCGTTGCCCACGTTGGGCTAACATCATGAAAAAGAAAAACTGTAGTGTTTGTCATTTACCATTACTTATTCGGACTATAGTGGATTTAATTTTCCCAGAAGAGTTCCTTGTTCCATGCACGGTCTGTGTGTATCATATATATATGTGTATGAACTCAGAATGGTTCCCTGAGGTTTTTTTATGATACACACAGACCGTGCATGGAACAAGGAACTCTTCTGGGAAAATTAAATCCACTATAGTCCGAATAAGTAATGGTAAATGACAAACACTATAGTTTTTCCTTTTTCATGATGTTAGCCCGACGTGGGCAACGGGTCACTCGTAAAGACGTCTCAAAAATATAGCTTCCCTCACCAGCTATTTGCAAAGCAGATAGGATCCAGCTTTGGGACAGGATCTAGGGTTTAAAGCAGCCTAGCTCCGCTACATTTAGAACCTCAATATCAGCAAAAGACTCGTTGCATTCACGTCAGATTGAATACATCAAAGAAAAAGGGGTAACTATTATATTTTTAGTCAAAAACGAAAACTTAAACCTCAACTGGCAAAATTGAGCGTCCACTTTTTTTTTGCTTATTTTGATGTTCTAAATGTAGCGGAGCTAGGCTGCTTTAAACCCTAGATCCTGTCCCAAAGTTGGATCCTATCTGCTTTGCAAATAGCTGGTGAGGGAAGCTATATTTTTGGGACCTCTTTGCGAGTGACCCGTTACCCACGTCGGGCTAGCATCATGAAAAAGAAAAAACTATAGTATTTGTCATTTACCATTACTTATTCGGACTATAGTGGATTCAATTTTCCCAGAAGAGTTCCTTGTTCCATGCACGGTCTGTATGTATCATATATATATATATATATATATATATATATATACAGTCGATGATCGATATAAGCACGTTCTCGGGACCAGCACAAAATGTGCTTATATAGGTCATTGTGCTTATATGGATAAGACCCTTTTTAAGAAGCATTTATTCTCGTCCAACTTTATTAACCATTCTGTGAATATACCTCGAGTCATCCAGGCTGCAGAATTCGATTCATATTGTACTAGAAGTTTGTCATTCTTGTTCTTCATACACCTTGGATTTCGGCTCTTGCCGATCACTAGCAGAGCTAGTTTTTCAGTGCCAGTCATGTTCGACGCCAACAAAACAGTTAGTCTTTCCTTCTTCTTTTTTCCTCCGCTGACTACTTCATCCTTTCTGGCCAGTGTACCGTCCGGAGTGGCTCTAAATACAGTCCTGTCTCGTCAGCATTGAAAATGGGGTGCTACTTTAGTATGCGGTCTACCTACGATTCGGCGGTCTACCTTTTAATTATAGTTTCTTATCTTGTCTACTAATTGCTTGTTTACATCCCAATATCAATCGCCCTTGACGATTGGTTAGGTTTAGTCATTATATTTTCGTTAGTTTTAACGAAAATATCATGACTAAACCTAACCATTCGTCGGTAGACCGCATACTAAAGTAGCACCGAAAATTGCCTCCTCTGGATAACGTCGCAGAAGCTCTGGCCAAACAGTCTTCTTCCATTCGTTGGACCCAGATAAATCAGCATCCGCCTTTTCGCCATGTTCTCGTTTGTAGACAATATTGAATCTCTTTTGGAACTTTTGCAGCCAACCGGAAGTAAAGGTGTTTGAAGGAAGATCTTCGGAACCATCATAGATTTCTTGAACTAAAGCCTTAGCTTTCTCTATTAAAAGAGGCCCAGAGAGCTCTGCCTTTTTCTCCCTCGTGACAACAAACCATTCGTACAGTCGCTGCCCCAGATCTGGCAACACTCCTTCCCGCTTTCTCTTTCGCGAAAGATTTCCATTTTTCAACCTGAGTATGTTTAACTCCACTTCGTTTCGCAACCATCGGCTAACAATCGTATGATCAATGTTGAATTTACGTGCAACATCAGCTTTCTTTTCACCGTTATGAACCGCCTGAATAACCTTTAGTTTGAATTCTAATGTAAAACTTTTGCGTTTTGAAGCCATAATGAACTGTGAGCACAACCAGCCTAATTAACGGAATAATACGCATGTCATGGTGTCGCGTATATATAGGTAGTTTCCACCAATCAGCATCTTCCACGTGTATGTGTTTTCCACCAATCAGCATCTTCCACGTCCGTGCTTATAGCGAGTTCGTGCTTATAAAGATTATTCCTATTAAAATATATATGGAAATTTTTGGGACCACACGATTAAGTGCTTATATAGATTATGTGCTTATATCGAACGTGCTTATACCGCTCAACGACTGTATATATATATATATATATATCAGTGGCGTGCGGTCCATGGAAGCAAGGGAAGCAATGCTTCCCTATTCAAAGAAAGAAGAAAATGCTGTATTATACTTTAAAGTTTAAACAGTTCAATATGTGTTAATAATTTGTACAAAATCATTTTATTATACTATTTATAGCATTTGATTGGTAATCAGGTGGATACATAGTATATACATTAGGGCGGCTCGTTTTTACACTTTTTTCGATATTTGATTGGGGGTAGTGTGGAAAAGTTGCGATTTGGAGAGAAAATAAAGTGTGTAAAATTTTTTTGAGCTACGTCAATACCTTCCGGTGGCGGCGAGTCCTTAAAAATCGAAAAATAGGCCTAACGGGGTAGATTGGAAAATGGTTTTAAAGACTTACAAAATAAACAATAAAAATTTCAGCACAAACTGTTAATAACTTCCGGTGGCGTCTTAGCCGTTAAAATATCCAAAATATTGATTTAAAGCAAGTTTTAACAAGATGTTATACAAATGTTAATTCCGGTATATTTCTGTGCAAACAACCCTGAGAACACTATTATAGGCTTGAATAAATTAATAGCAGTCATTGAACAATGAACATTATATAAAAATTATATAAAATTATATAAAATTTTTATGTGTTTTTAGGCCTATTTTTCGATTTTTAAGGACTCGCCGCCACCGGAAGGTATTGACGTAGATCAAAAAAATTTTACACACTTTATTTTCTCTCCAAATCGCAACTTTTCCGCACTACCCCGAATCAAATATCGAAAAAAGTGTAAAAACGAGCCGCCCTTGACGATTGGTTAGGTTTAGTCATTATATTTTCGTTAGTTTTAACGAAAATATCATGACTAAACCTAACCATTCGTCGGTAGACCGCATACTAAAGTAGCACCGAAAATTGCCTCCTCTGGATAACGTCGCAGAAGCTCTGGCCAAACAGTCTTCTTCCATTCGTTGGACCCAGATAAATCAGCATCCGCCTTTTCGCCATGTTCTCGTTTGTAGACAATATTGAATCTCTTTTGGAACTTTTGCAGCCAACCGGAAGTAAAGGTGTTTGAAGGAAGATCTTCGGAACCATCATAGATTTCTTGAACTAAAGCCTTAGCTTTCTCTATTAAAAGAGGCCCAGAGAGCTCTGCCTTTTTCTCCCTCGTGACAACAAACCATTCGTACAGTCGCTGCCCCAGATCTGGCAACACTCCTTCCCGCTTTCTCTTTCGCGAAAGATTTCCATTTTCCAACCTGAGTATGTTTAACTCCACTTCGTTTCGCAACCATCGGCTAACAATCGTATGATCAATGTTGAATTTACGTGCAACATCAGCTTTCTTTTCACCGTTATGAACCGCCTGAATAACCTTTAGTTTGAATTCTAATGTAAAACTTTTGCGTTTTGAAGCCATAATGAACTGTGAGCACAACCAGCCTAATTAACGGAATAATACGCATGTCATGGTGTCGCGTATATATAGGTAGTTTCCACCAATCAGCATCTTCCACGTGTATGTGTTTTCCACCAATCAGCATCTTCCACGTCCGTGCTTATAGCGAGTTCGTGCTTATAAAGATTATTCCTATTAAAATATATATGGAAATTTTTGGGACCACACGATTAAGTGCTTATATAGATTATGTGCTTATATCGAACGTGCTTATACCGCTCAACGACTGTATATATATATATATTATATCAGTGGCGTGCGGTCCATGGAAGCAAGGGAAGCAATGCTTCCCTATTCAAAGAAAGAAGAAAATGCTGTATTATACTTTAAAGTTTAAACAGTTCAATATGTGTTAATAATTTGTACAAAATCATTTTATTATACTATTTATAGCATTTGATTGGTAATCAGGTGGATACATAGTATATACATTAGGACGGCTCGTTTTTACACTTTTTTCGATATTTGATTGGGGTAGTGTGGAAAAGTTGCGATTTGGAGAGAAAATAAAGTGTGTAAAATTTTTTTTGAGCTACGTCAATACCTTCCGGTGGCGGCGAGTCCTTAAAAATCGAAAAATAGGCCTAACGGGGTAGATTGGAAAATGGTTTTAAAGACTTACAAAATAAACAATAAAAATTTCAGCACAAACTGTTAATAACTTCCGGTGGCGTCTTAGCCGTTAAAATATCCAAAATATTGATTTAAAGCAAGTTTTAACAAGATGTTATACAAATGTTAATTCCGGTATATTTCTGTGCAAACAACCCTGAGAACACTATTATAGGCTTGAATAAATTAATAGCAGTCATTGAACAATGAACATTATATAAAAATTATATAAAATTATATAAAATTTGTATGTGTTTTTAGGCCTATTTTTCGATTTTTAAGACTCGCCGCCACCGGAAGGTATTGACGTAGATCAAAAAAATTTTACACACTTTATTTTCTCTCCAAATCGCAACTTTTCCGCACTACCCCGAATCAAATATCGAAAAAAGTGTAAAAACGAGCCGCCCTAATATACATTGGTTGCCGTTCGTGCAAGAACCTTTGAGAAAGCCGACGCAAAAAATCTCGAGTTGGACAACAATTGACGAAATGCATCCTTTTTCCCAATGACTTTCGCTTTTTTTTTACTGTTACAAATTGTTTCTTTCCATTCTAAAAACGCATTTAATGTTTAATAATGTAGTATTTATTGAATACAACACGTTTCATATATAGTTTTTCTACTAAAAAATTCCATGGCCATGTTAAGCGAAAAAGAATATATATTTATCGTTATTTTATCCTTCCCTATGTCAAAAAGGAAGCAATTTAGAAATCGCTGTCCAGATCTTATAGTTAATTTTCTTGAAATATCTGGCAACTTATACGTGCTGTAAAAGAAAGAAGAATAGAATTAACCTATAAGTAAAGTAAGTAGATGATTATATGTGTTTTGTTTTTATTATATACGAGTATTTTAAAGTTTTATTTTTATTTTATATAATCTTTGTTGTTTTTGCTTGAATTGCTTCCCCTTGACGAAAAATCACCGCACGCCACTGATATATATATATATATATATATATATATAAATTAATTGACCAAACCTAATTTAACCTAATATAATCTTAGTGTCATCGAGCTGAGAAGTGCGTGATAAGTGTTTCGGACGTAATTGAGGGTTCGAAGGATGGTTTCCGATAAATGGTAAGGTAGTCGCTAATATAGCTTAACCTAAACTAACCAAACCTTAGCTAACCTAACCTAACCTAATCAGAACAAACACGTCTTTTTTTCCCGAGGTAAAAATGTTTTTAGAATTTTTAATGTTCCGAGGTACTGAAAGTGTTACCTCACAAAAAACATTATCCTACTACATCCGTCTATTATCACAAAATCGACTTCACACACACACACACACACACACACATATATATATATCATATATATATATATGAAATAGGATCCCTTCTAAGGAAACGTAGTTTTATATTCAGGATAAAAACGAAGACGTAGAGCAAAAAAGTCATTACATTTGGCTGCAGCCGACGTTTCGGTCAACTCTACCCATCTTCAAGGCCTAATTAATAGAGAGCTAAAATTACAAAAGATATAAATGACGACAGTTAAAACGTAAACAAATGTATAAAATTAAAATTATTCAAATAGAAAATATAAATTAGAAACAAGCTAAAACAAGATCAAATCAAAAGTAAAATATATAAATGACAAAAAATATAGAAATGATAGATGTAAAACCTAAAACTAAAATAATTCAAAAATAAAACTGTTAAATCCTTCACAAGTAAAAAGTTAAACGGAAAACTACAAGAATAAACCGACACACCTGTATTCAAAGAACAGCCACAAGAAACTGAAGCAAAAAGAAGACAGGGTCGCAGAGGAAATTTAGAAGGTAGTTGATCTAGTTAATGTAAAAGGGGTAACAGCCAGAATCAGTGTTTAGACTAGGGTTCGAAAACTTAATACATAAAGATTCATAAATACGAAGCGAGGACGAGCATTTTAATGATTTAAGAATTTTAAAATTTTCAACAGAAACGTCAGTTTTACAATCGATGGAATGACTTCTGATAGCAGACTGTTCTTTTCTCAACAAAACCTTCCCCATCCTATGACTAATACCCGTATGGGAGCAAAATCTCGCCCGCAAAGAACGAACTGTACTGCTAACGTAGTTCCCCTGAGAACACCCAGGGCAGTAAACAAATAAACGACAGAACAGCTCATTGCAGGGGGGGGGGATTTCGTCCTTATATCGGAAAAAACAATCAAGGGTATTACTATTTACAAAGGCAATCTTAAAATCAGTGTGAAAATAAAATTTCCTCACAATATTTAACAATTGTTCCTTCACCAAAAAATTACAATGTTAGACATCAGGTAAAACAAGATATTTACAATTTCTATTCCTATTCCAAGTGTTGTATTCCATTACCATAATTGTATGAGGGTAATTCAATATCCGCACTTTTTATTTTCACAATTTTATTTTCACATCTGATAGATTATAAACACATCACTTCTCAACATAGTCTCCGTTTCTCAATACACTTAGTCCAGTGATGATCTACAAGCTTCCTAATGCCATCACAAAAGAATGTTTTGGGCTGTGTGCGTAGCCAGTCATGCACCGCCTACTTCAGTCATCATCGCCTTGGAATCGTTGATCTCTCAAAGCGTCTTTTAGTGGTCCAAACAGGTAAAAATCTGAAGGTGCCAGGTCTGGACTGTAGGCTGGATGGTCGAGAACTTCAAATTTAAGTTCTTGAAGGCATTTTCTAGCCTGTGCAGCGGTATAGGGGCGTGCATTGTCGTTTAACAGAATAACACCTTCCGACAATCTCCCTCTTCGTTTTGTGCGAATTGCTTGCTTTAACTCATTCCGAAGCATGTCAGAATACGATGCACTTGTTACTGTAGTTCCACGTTCTAGATCTGGGGTCTCCAACCTTTTTTTTGTTCACCGCCCACTTTTACGATTTTTTGAAAATTAAAAAAGCTTATCGCCCACCTTAGATCAAAAAGAATAAATCAACATAATCGATAAAATAAATAATGAAATAAATGTTTAATTACCTTTAATGTGAGCCCACTAGTGGGCGCTACCGCCCAGGTTGGAGACCCCTGCTCTAGATAATGTTCAAGGATAGGGCCTCGTGTATCCCAAAACAGTGTTAGCATAACTTTACCTGCTAACGGCTGCGCTTTGAACTTCCTTGCAATGGGAGATGTTGGATGTTTCCATTGCATGCTCTGTCATTTGCTTTCTGGTTCATAGTGATGGATCCAGGTTTCATCTCCAGTGATAATGCGCTCCAAAAAGTTTTCACCTTCATTATGATACCGCGCCAAAAGACGAGAGCAGACGTCCATACGATTACGCTTGTGCTCTTCTGTCAACTGTTTGGGCACCCATCTTGCATAAACCTTGTGAAAGCCAAGAATGTCATGAACTATCGAATAGGCTGACCCTTGAGTGATGTTTAATGAAGATGGAATTTCTTTTATTGTTAATCTTCTGTCATCGAAAATCATGGCTCTGGCTTCTTCCTGTTGACGATCGTCCTGAGCACTGAGCATCTGTCACACATGTCCGACCTTCCTTGAACATTTGAATCCATTCGTACACACTTCGCCGTGGTAACGCATTATTCCCATACTGAGCACATAAACGCGTTTGAATTTCAGCTCCTTTCACCCCTTCTGTCCACAAAAAACGAACCACGGATCTCTGTTCTGCCAGAGTACAAATTGAAAGCGGCGCAGCCATGCTCACTACTCGTCCGATATGTGACAGCTACGAGTAGCCTAAATAAGCCTAAACTGTTGCTAGTCTAAATAAGCCTATAGATCTCAGTTTGGCTCGTTATTACGAGTATATATTATATATACTATATTATCACTAAAATAAAAAGTGCGGATACTTATTGAAGTACCCTCGTATAACTCTGCTATTGCATGCTTTCATGTAATTCATTTTTACTTTGCATCCGTCTGTTTACGTGATCAGTTTAAGCATTTCAACCACTGATGGCCTAATCCATTTCAGTGCGCCAAACGCATTTGAATTTCTTTATATCATTACTAGGCCCATTCTGTGTTCCATTTTATGCATAACTTTTAGCCAACCTAAATCAGTGTATTACGTAATCCATTCAGTGTACCAACACGAATGTGAATAATTTCTATTAATTATCATTAGGCTGCATCATTTTTTCCATGTTCCATTTTTGCATACCATTAGCCTACCATAAATGAGTGTTACTTAACAATTTAGCTGTTTTACCATTCATGTATATACTAATCCTTTGTCATATTTAGCACAATATAAATGTCGTTATATAACAGTGCCCAACAAAAAAAAATTTTTTGCTGCTGATTTAATTCTAAGACCTGTTTCTGGATAATATTGATGTGCTGATTTAAAAAATCACCTTAGATTTTGTCCATCACATCAGGTTTACGTGCAATGCAATATGCCTATTTTGGGTGATCCATGAAGGGCGCTTATCAAAATTGATGATTTTTGAGACCTGTTAACAGCTGTTTTGCTGTTAAAATTTTATCTGTGGAATACGCAAATCTGTGCATTAAATCTAAAGGTCATGTACAACATATTAAAATCTTGGGTATCTGTGATTTCCCCAGGTGTGAGCGTGACGTTATGATCTGAGAGAGATTTCCCATTGGCGGAGTGAGAGCAGCCGGTTCCGCTAGTGACGTTACTTGTAAACTTTCAGCAGTTGGGTTGCAACATGAGCATTAAAGTTCACTATCTCAACAGTCATCTGGATAAATTTCCAGAAAATCTTGGTGATGTTAGTGAAGAGCAAGGTGAAAGGTTCCACCAAGATATCAAAGTGATGGAAGAACGATACCAAGGAAGATGGGATACCCATATGATGGCTGACTACTGCTGGAGCCTGCAAAGAGATTGTCTTGACATCTCTCATTCTAGGAAGTCCTATAAGAGAAAATTTATCAGCACTGAAAAGTAAGAAAACAAGAAAAAGACAATGTTAAGAAAACTGGTCCCGTGCTTGCTTTAATATGGATTCATTTTTTGCTTATTTAAACACTTTTAATCACTTTTGTGTGTCAATATTACCATTGTATATTAAAGTTCACTCCCTGCACAATTGTTTACTTTTCCATGCTGATTCTGAGTATGTAAAAACTTATTTTTTGAAAAGAAAAAAATTGGGCATAACCCTGCCAAAATGCGATATCTCCAAAATATCCGTATTTGATTGCTCGAAAACCTGACGTGATAGGCAAAAACTAAGGTGAATTTTGAAATCAGCACACCAAAGTTACCTAAAAACAGGTGTTAGAATTAAATCAGCAAAATTGGTGTTGAGCAGTGTAATTGGTAAACACCGTAAATACCTTCATTGCCATGTTAATCACTGTGAACAAATAGCCGGAATATGGGAGAACTTAGCAGAGCGAGTCTACAGGACTATGATAAAAGATGTCGCTCATTTACGCGAGATCATCATTCAAAAATGGGAAGAGCTTCCACAGAAACAAGTAAAACGAGCCATAGATGAATTCCGGCCAAGAATGAAAAAAGTTATTGAAATGGAAGGAAAACATTTCGAACAATTTTTTTAATAATTTCAGGTAAATTTTACGTTAAAAATTATTTTTATAAAAAAATATTAAAAAGGTTTAATAATTTTTGCATGTTAAGTAGAAAAATCATACTCTTTCGTTAAATGTTGATAGAATTTGAATTATTTATATTTTAGTTTGAAAACTTCTTTGCATATAGATAAATAACTATGTATGTTTTATTGTGTAGAAGTTTTTTAAAATTAAACGAAAATGTTGATTTTATAGCCTTTTTAAAATGTGCCCTTTTTTATGACACATCCGTTTTATATAGTATATATATATATATAAATGCGCCTCGGTGGTGTAGTGGTTAGCGTCGCTGGCTACGAATCCATCGGCCCCGGGTTCGAGACCCGGCGACGGCAGCCGGCGCCGAGCAAAACCCAGATGTTCATCCTTCCACACAATAAAGAAAGTGGTTGGTAGATAAATGGGTACCCTGGGTGGCCTAGTGGTTAAGATGCCGGGCTGCTGGTGAGGCGTGGTTCGGATTCCACGTTAAGCTGTAGGTCTAAGGTGGAGTGAAAAGCTTGACCTTCGTCAGAATGAACAATTCGGGCGGAAGCTAACCAAAGGTTATATATATATATATATATATATACAGGGTGTTTGAAAACTTTCTGTACAAATTGTAATAGGGGATAGGCAACACCAAGACAAACCCTTTTCTATAAGTGTATGTCCGCTGACGTCACCATTCGGCGCGAGAGGGCGCCGCTGCAATTGGCTAAAAGGTGAAGTGGGCTAGACTCGCGCTTGCCGCGGGCATTCTTAAATCGGACGTAGTACGCGTAACATGGAGCGCTTCATGACTGCTGAGATGGCTGACATGCATATGGTGTATGGGGCTGCCAATGGAAACGGAAGAGCTGCTGTGAGGTTGTACCGACAGCGCTTCCCAAACAGACGTGTGCCAAACCACCAAACGTTTGCGCATTTGCATCGGCGACTGCGAGAAACTGGAACATTCCATGCAAACATGCATGACACTGGTCGGGAGAGAAACGTGCGCACTCCTGACATGGAAGAAGAAATCCTACGACGATTTGAGGACAATCCAAGCGCAAGCACGCGAGGTGTTGCACGTATCCTCTGTGTGAACCACGACCTGGTCTGGAGAGTGTTGCACGAGCAGCAGTTACATCCGTTTCATCGTCAGAGAGTCCAAGCATTACAACCTCGGGATTACCCTCTTCGTGTGGAATTCGCACGCTGGTTTCTGCAGCAGACAGCGGTGCAGCCTAATTTTCCGGCTTATGTGCTGTTCTCAGATGAGGCCTGTTTCACACGTGAGGGTGTGTTTAACATGCACAATTCTCACGTGTGGGCGCACGCAAATCCACATGCTACACGGGTGCATGCTCATCAAGAACGGTTCGCCGTCAATGTTTGGGCGGGTATCGTCCATGGCAAGTTGCTGCTCATGCAACACTCTCCAGACCAGGTCGTGGTTCACACCGAGGATACGTGCAACACCTCGCGTGCTTGCGCTTGGATTGTCCTCAAATCGCCGTAGGATTTCTTCTTCCATGTCAGGAGTGCGCACGTTTCTCTCCCGAACAGTGTCATGCATGTTTGCATGGAATGTTCCAGTTTCTCGCAGTCGCCGATGCAAATGCGCAAACGTTTGGTGGTTTGGCACACGTCTGTTTGGGAAGCGCTGTCGGTACAACCTCACAGCAGCTCTTCCGTTTCCATTGGCAGCCCCATACACCATATGCATGTCAGCCATCTCAGCAGTCGTGAAGCGCTCCATGTTACGCGTACTACGTCCGATTTAAGAATGCCCGCGGCAAGCGCGAGTCTAGCCCACTTCACCTTTTAGCCAATTGCAGCGGCGCCTTCTCGCGCCGAATGGTGACGTCAGCAGACATACACTTATAGACGAAAAGGGTTTGTCTTGGTGTTGCCTATCCCCCATTACAATTTGTAAAGAAAGTTTTCAAACACCCTGTATATGTGTGTGTGGGTGTGTGTGTATATATATATATATATATATATATATATATATATGTGTGTGTATATATATATATATATATATATATATATATATATATATAGTATATAATATATATGTGTATGTGTGTGTGTGTCTGTGTGTGTGTGTGTATATTAATGTAAAGAACGACGCTTGTGTAGAAGAGTGTTCCGCACAAGATTAGGAGGGAGAACGAGATTAATTATACTGTGTTGTTTGCAGTTAAAATGTATATATGTACAGCATGCGGAGGTGCCCCCTCGAGGTCCTTGGTGTAGTGGTTAACATATCCGACCGGCAATTGGATGATCCTGGGTTCGATTCCTGGGAGGTACCTCATTTTTTAATTTGCTCGTTCTCCCTCCTCATCTTGTGCGGAACACTCTTCTACACAAGCGTCGTTCTTTACATTAATTATACTGCGTGTTGTTTGCAGTTAAAGTGTATATATATATATATATATGATGAATAAAACCACGAAGGAAAAAGAAACACAAAGGGGTGCTCAAGCGCTTTCGTCTAATGACATCCTCAGGAACACTGGAGTGAAAGGACAGATCAAGGCAATATATAGGTTACAAAAATAAACATACATACATACATATTCACATATATATACATATATATTATATACATATATATATATATATAAACATATACATATATATAGTAAGCATAGAAAAAAAAATTTGTTTATATATATATATATATGTATATATATATATATGTATATATATGTGAATATGTATGTATGTATGTTTATTTTTGTAACCTATATATTGCCTTGATCTGTCCTTTCACTCCAGTGTTCCTGAGGATGTCATTAGACGAAAGCGCTTGAGCACCCCTTTGTGTTTCTTTTTCCTTCGTGGTTTTATTCATCATAAATACTTTTCACGTGTCACTTTCGTGAAATAATTTTTCATATATATATATATATTATATATATATATATATATATATATATATATGTGTGTGTGTATATATATATATATATATATATATATATATATATAATATATATATAAATTATTTAGTGATGGATCGAGTGGTCGGTTTTTCACAACCGCGGTTGCGGTTGTGTTTGCGGTTGTCGAATTTTTTCCAACCGCGGTTGCGGTTGCGGTTATCATATACTAGGAAAAATGCGTAATTATTAACTGGATTTAGCCACTATAGTGCGATTTAGCCACACTTGGTACATAATATATAATAAATAGTATTTATTTAGTAAATACCTTTTGTTGAACACAAGTTTTCCAATACACCGCTACCGCTATTTGTGTGTTGCAAAACTTGTGTTCAACATAAGGTATTTACTAAATAACTTAGAGCGCAGTTTAAACCAATTTTACTACGGCAGCCGTATGACGTCACGTTTAAGCACGCATAAGGAGACCCATCATTTTCTTTTTAAAAAAATAAATATTTCTAATTAACCTAAAATTAAAATTAACTAAGCTTTTACAACCGCAACCGCACTTATGGAACGGCGGTTGCGGTTGTGAATTTTTGTGCGGTTGTAGTGCGGTTGCGGTTGCGGTTGCGGTTATTCGATCCCTCACTATATATATATATATATATGTTAACCCCTCCGTCTATGGCCCTGGGTGGTTCGGATCGACGGGGGTTCTAGTTAGGAGGCAGCAACGGATATTTCTTCTATAACATTGTAATTCTTTTCGGTCGCCTCATGTTAAACTCTTGGCTACAGACTCGCCAGACTGTTATGCCAATATCTTCTATGGTGCTTGGGTTGTCTCTTTCTCTCGCTTTATGGGTCGACGATTATTAATTCTTCTCTTGCTATAATACTCTGATACTTTCTCTTGGTACTAAACTTATCGATTTTTCTTTTATAACTTATCGACTTTACTGACTAAGTTCTTCTGAAGAGAGCACGGCTCGAAGGGGAAAATAAAAAGTTTCTCTTACATTTAGTTACTTCTCAAAATGTACAGGTAGTGCTCTGAATTTACAGGGGTAGAGGTTCGACCTCTTTCGACCATGGCTCAGGCCGGAATCTAAAAAAGTTAAGGAGGCAAGGGGCCTCTGCCCCCTCCCCGCAGCGAGGCTGCTAACAAAGGAGTCGTAATGAAGTGCTATACTGAAGTACCGCAATGAAGTGACTTAATGAAGTGTCGTAACTTTACAAATACATGTATAATATAAACCTAAATGTTTGGGGGAAGACAGTTGAAGGTTAAGTTCCCCCCTTTTAAACACATGATCAGATGTTTGAAAAATTCCAAATAAAAATAATAAAAAAATAAAAATAAAAACTAATTTGTATTTTTCGCCGAGTCTACATTTATGAAGGCGATATCATTTCGTAATAGTACACATAAGTACAAATTAAGTACACGACTGAGTACGTATTAATTTTGGTTCATTACAATTACGATTACAATTATGGATTACTTCACATTCGCTTATGATTGTCCATTACAGTTCTATTAAAGTACATTCTTACATTATAAATTAAATCATTACATTTAATTACAGTTTCATTGAAGTACATTACAAGTTATTATTAATTACAGTTTCATTAAAGTACATTACGTCGTTTACCATTCTTAGTGTTTTTATATATTTATATATGGTTATAATATATGGTTATACTATATGGTTATACTATATGGTTATACTAGATGGTTATACTATATGGTTATACTAGATGGTTATACTATATGGTTATACTATATGGTTATACTAGATGGTTATACTATATGGTTATACTAGATGGTTATACTATATGGTTATACTATATGGTTATTATATTTGGTTATTAGTACAACACAAGTACATGAGACATCACACACATGATATAACATAACGCATGATAAAGTTATAAATTCGAATCGAGCGAAAGGAGGTTTTTTTTTATCTTTGAAGCGTTCGATTCTGCCAGTTAGTGGAATTTGTTAACTCAACCTCAGCATTTTCGAGTTCATCTCGGGAGGTGATATAATTAAAAATAAAAATGAAAAAAATAATGCGAGAACGTATTTCTGCGTTTTCGAACGAATGCATGAAGTTTTGCGTTTCATAGATTGACACGAGTAAAAATGAATATTTAATAAAATTTATATAGGATAATGATCAAGGGAAATTAATGACGGGAAAATGTGACGTATGGATGAATATGGTTGAATAATAATATTTATACTACATAACACCACAACATTATTATTAAAGAATTTACCATACATTGCATACTAGAGATAAGATGAAGGAAAATTAATGACGGGAAAATGTGACGTCATAGTTATTGAATTTGTACGTATAGTACAAATCATTATTAGGAAGATTTACAAGAACGAATTAGAGACAAAGAGTGGATATCAATGACTAAGAAGTACAACTGCGGGTTCCAATCCTGTTACATGCAATGTGTATGCATAATCTAGGGTCGAGGGTGAGATGGAAGACAATCATAATTAATTATAATAAATTCTATAACAATGAAAAATGGAAAATAGATACGACTAAACCACAGAAATGGTAGATCATAGGGTTGTGACACAAACAAAAATAGGAAGCTACAAATAAAATTTTTATCCAAAACTCGCTTAGGCAATTTTGGTTTCTTATGTAAAAATGAATATGGATTATTCATTGTTCATTTTTACATATATGTTACTTACTTTTGTTGAGTTTGAACGACGGTTCAGGATCGACCTGCGGTCGACCCCTCTGCAGTATTCCGCCTCATTTGCGGGACTTGGTGAAGGAGGGAATTGCTCTCTGATCTTCTCCTGCCCTCGTAGCCAGTCATGCATGGCTGGTCAGGGACTTTGCACAAGAATCTGTCCAGCTGGTTCTTGAAGTTATTCAGGTCGGTGTGCTGGAGATTCCTCACTTCTTTTGGAAGGACATTGAAAAGCTTTTGGCCCCGTATGCTGAGAGTATTTTCCATCCTCGTTTTCATGGCCCATTGTCCCACCGCAGCTGGGACCGTACAAAATTTCCTCTTCTCTCATTCCAGTTTGTTTCTATTTCATTTCGGAGGTTAGGGACAGA
>JAJOZX010000434.1:1612500-1622500 GCA_023014485.1 Bathynomus jamesi
CATAAATAAATAAATAAATAAAAATAAGTAAAGTAAATAAATAAATAAATAAATAAATAAACAGAAAACTCATTAATATTTTCCATTTATTTTCAGGAAGGAGAAGATGAATGGCAGCCTAGGAAGAGGCCTTCAGGAGACTACAGCCTTTTAAAGTTTCCCAGATATGCTATGGAACTTGTCAGAGGTGAATGTTCATCAAATCTGGGCGCAGCTCTTGGGAATGCCTTGCTCCATGACATCAAACACCTACTGAGACCTGAAGTTGACATCAATCACATCATGATTGACAAGTGCAAATTAGACAGGGCCAAAGCCCAAATTAGGGTAGTTAGTGAGGGTGTGGAATCAGAGAAAAGGACACAGCTCATTTATGTTGGTGTGGATGGGAAGGTTGACGAGAATACCATGACTGACAAAGAAATAGAGACACCTGAAGGGGAAACTGTTCTCAGAGAGTGTGTTGACGCAGAACATCACCTCACCTTCACCTATGAAGATGGAAAATCTCCTGGCGCCTACTTGACCGACAGAACAATTCCTGTTATAGGCGCCACTGGTGAGGTCCTTGCTCAGGAGACATTCAGTGTTCTTGAAGAATATAATAGCCTTGAAAGTATCCGAGCCATTCATCTTGATAATACCGCAACCAACACTGGCTGGAAGAGTGGTTTAGTGGTAAAACTGGAAGAAACTCTGGGGGGGAAACTGCACACTATTGGTTGCGCACTGCATCAGAATGAACTCCCACTACAAATTCTTTTCAAAAAAATGGATGGAATGACAACTGGCCCAAGAAGTTTCAGCGGGCCCCTTGGGCAAAGGTGCGCAGAAGATATCCAGGATGAACCTCAGGTACAGTTTGAAGCTGTGGAAACTCCAATCATTGAAGGGTTCATTCCAGAGGAAGTACTGAAAGACCTCAATCATGATCAAAGGCTTCTGTATGAGTATTGCAGAGGGATCGGATCAGGAAGAGTAGATGACAGATGGGCTGCTTGGAAGATTGGTCCACTTAACCATGCAAGATGGTTAACTCTTGCCATACGACTTCTTTGTTTGTACACAAGAGACAACAAACCAAACCTAAATTTGAAAAAGTTGGTCCATTACATTCTTCGAGTTTATGCTCCTGCATGGTTTGAGATGAAGGCATCCTCTAAGCTGCATGATTCTCCTCGCATCCTCTCCTCTGCTATCAGCCGACTGAGGCTGATTCCATTTGATGATGTGAAACGCATTGTAAAGCAGAACATCCAGGGTAATGTTTTCTGCCTCCGACCTGAGAACATCCTCTATGCCATGGTGAAAGATGATGAAGACAGAATCAGGAATCTTGGGCTTCAGACTATACTCACTCTCAGACACAGGTAAATTTTGCGCTTCTTGTAATTATTATTTTTTTTTTTTTGGCCAAAGCCGAGTTATTCTCCAAAAAATATGGAAAAAATATTATAATTGTCACTTTAAGTGGGTAATTTGTTTGTATTATTGAAACTGCAATATTTAAGTACTATTTTTCATTTACATTTATATTTTTATTTATATTTATGTTTTCATTTATATTTTCATTTTCATTTTTCATTTATAGAATGGAGAGCAACAAGGAAGCAGGGAAGAAAATTCCCCAGGTGAATTGGAATGCAAATCACTGGCATGAGCTCATCGACCTCACTGACCCTGATGTCATGGAACAACCTACCACACAGCACCTATCTGATGAAGAAATCCAGTCATTCATGGACACTAACACTAAGCCAGAGATTCCAGACTTGCCTTCTCACTCTCAGAGTATTGAGAGGAGTGTGAAATTAGTGACAGAGGCTTCCTATACCCTGTACGGGTTCGAAACTCGTCACAGATGTATCCTTACTAAAGTACTGAGCAGGAAGATGCGTCCTGCATTTATGTCAAAAGGGCATTTTTCTCAATCTTATAATGATTTATATGAATAGTTTTTCTTTTTACATGAGAACATGTGATTTTTTTGGATTTATCACCTTTTGAAAGTATTTTTTCAAGTTTTGTAGCCAAAATATGTGAATAAATTAGCAAAAATGCATGTTTTTTCAACGAAATTTTATCATTTTACACTTAAAATACATGATATACATTAGGCATTGTCTCCTCTTGGGATAGAAAATGATACTGAGTTGCTACATCTATAATTAGTTAATATTATGTCTTCAAAAATGAAGAGTTTACCTATCGCGTATGACGAAAATTGGGTCAAAAACTATAACAAACTTTAATTGCAAATCCGCAAGCAGGCCCTTATCCGTTTGCTCTAAAAAATTTTTTGGGTTCATTTCTCAACCAAACCTAACTACTGGGCACTTATTCACCTTGCGATTTCAAAACATGTGGAAAATCGCCCCGCCCTAATATATAAATATATATATATATATATATATATATATATATTATATATATATATATATATATATATATATATATATCTATATCTATATATATATATCTATATATATATATATATATATATATATATATATATATATATATATACACACACACACATATATATATATACACACACACATATAAGTAAAAATTGCGGCATATACCAAAAAAAAAGTAAATAAAAACAAAGTGAATTAATATATACAGCATTTGAGTTTTTTTCTGAGAGTTTCTTTGTGAGGAAAGTTTTGTTTTTGAAGTGCCCCAAATATCCCCTCATTATCCCCCGCAGCCACAGTCGAGGGGATCAATCAGTGAGAAGTATACAGCGTGCCACATCTCCCATCCCCCGCCCCCGGAGTAACGGAAAATTCTTTTCCTCAACCAGCTTGAGTCATCCCCCACCCAATACCTCCCATAATACCCATTTTTGATTCACTTCACCAACATGGAAATTAATACATACCCGCAACTCTGTGGTATCTGTAAGGATGTAACAGATGAGACAGGGGCGATGGTGTGATTTTTGTCAGCTACTTTTTGATTTTAAATGCCTAGAATGGGGAGATGAAAAAATCTCCCTCATAACGAACGCAAAGCAGTTTAATGGGATAAAATTTTTCTGCGAAAACTGCTTGACCGAATTAAACTCTTTTACAGTATTTAAAGAGAATGAAAGAGGAAAGTGGGAACAAAGAACAGTGGAAAACGGAAGAAACGAAGAAAGGCGAAAGATAAAAAAATCAAATACCGTCACAAAACGAGGCCGAAAACACACAGGCGACAAAGAGTGTAAAGACAACACACAGCATAAGGACAACGAAGGACACAAACACATCTAGCACAAATAGCACAAATAGGACAAGACAAGAGGGCAGTCAAGAAAACGGAGTGAAACTGTTCCCCAATATGGAGCAAAAAACAAAGGCCAAGAGTAAATATGGGGAAGGAATTATATGCAGGTATTATATAAAAGATAATTGCAGATTTAAAAGAGGACAATATATATGTGAACATCCCCCAATATGCAATTTCTTCTATAATAATGGTCATTGTAAATTTGGAGACGGATGTAAATTCTACCACCCAGACATCTGCAGGAATTACGCAAAATAGGAACCTGCAAATTCGGGAAAAAATGTTATCAACATCTCCCGACAGACTCAAAGAACAAAGGAAAAAGTTTAAATGACAATGGGAATAACAACAATAGGAACACAATAAGCAAACAAGAAAATTTTTTCAACATCGCGGACACGTTACGGATGCTAAATGTCATCCACATGCAGTTGACACAGCTGGAAACCCCCGAGCCAAACCGCTACCGGGCAAGAAGCTACCAGTACAAGTAGGCGGAAACGGATCTCTCTCGAGGATCATAGGGCAACGAATCAAGCGATATCGAAGGAAAACGAACTTGAAATGCGCAGAGGGCAACGAAAAACAGAGAACATAAAAATTGTCCTGGCTAATATTCAAGGAATAAGACCAAACCAATCACTCAATAAGGTTTCGTACCTGAAAAGATTTATGGACGAAACAAGGGCGGACATCGCATGCCTCACAGAAACTCATCTTAAAGATTGCCAAGGAAATTGTGAAAACTGCGAACATTGTATTGATAAGAAAGAGATAAATATAGAGGGCTTCAACTTACTAAGAGCGGATAGAACGACGAGACGGAAAGGTGGCTGTGCTATATATGTACAGGAAGGTCATATGACAGAGACGATAATAAGTAAATCAAACAGCTATGTGGAACTCCTAGCAGTGAAAATAGAAAAACTAAACTTGATAGTAATAGTCATCTATAGACCTCCAAGCACCCCAACCGAAAAATTCTCGGAGGCCATTGATGACATTAGAAAGCTAATAAAGGCCATAAACCCTCCATCCCCCAATATAATGATCTGCGGAGACTTTAACTTCCCATTTATAAAATACAAAAAGGTGAATAGGAATATATATATTCACCAGGACAAGGGGGGCACAAGAGAAGATCAGGAACAAGCAAAAATGTTGATGGCTCTCACAAACGAGTTTATGCTGACACAGGAGATAACAGAAAATACCAGAAAAAATAACTGCCTGGATCTGGTATTCACGAATAACACGAACTTGATTGCTGATATAAAAATAACCCCAACCATTATCTCAGACCACAACTTAATCGAGATATCAACAAATATGATGGCAGCATTAGAAGACAATACACATATTGTGGAAAGAAGTAAATTCGGGGCCTTTAACTTAAACTCGAAGACTATAAATTGGGAAGCAATCAGATCGCACATGGCCCAAATAGAATGGAGAACAATTTTCGAGAATAAAACAACTGAAGAAATGCTAACAACTTGGAGGAAAAAACGCTGAGAATTTTAGAAAAATATGCTCCGAAATCACAGCCAAAAGGAAAGAGGAGCTGGCTAGAAAGGCAAAAGAGAAGACTATTCCGCAAAAGAAAGAGAGTGGAGGCGAAGTTAGGAAACTGCGGAGATAATGACAGGAAAATAATAAAAGAAAAACTGGAGGGTATCGATAGGGAAATACAAGCCCTGATTAAGGACCATACAGAGAGGGAAGAGGAAAAGGCGGTAGAAGCAATAAAGGAAAATCCAAAATACTTCTATAGCTATGCAAAAAGGAAAACAAAAACGCGCGCCGCTATTGGGCCCTTAAGGACGGGAAATAATGAACTAACCGACGATCCAAAAGAAATATCTGATACATTGAGAGCTCAATATGAATCAGTTTTCAGTACCCCAAAAAGTGACAAAGCGATACCTGACATAAATGCATTCTTTGAAGAGGAATTGCAAGGAGAGTATATAACAGACTTTGAGTTTACACCAGAAGATGTAGCGAGAGCTATAGGACAAATGAAACTACATTCAGCTGCAGGTCCGGACAATTGGAACGCATTATTGATTAAAAACTGTAAAAATGAAATAGCTACACCTTTATACTGGATATGGAGAAGATCCCTAGACACTGGGGAAATACCGAGCATCTTGAAAAGAGCAAACATTGTCCCTATATATAAAGGAGGGGACAGATCTCAAGCAAAGAACTATAGACCAGTGTCATTGACGTCCCACCTCACCAAAGTATTTGAAAGAATAGTTAGAGAGAAAATTTATGATTTCCTGGAGACACGGGAAAGATTCAACGAAAATCAGCATGGATTCCGATCAGGTAGATCATGCCTATCAACTAATAGAGCACTACAACAATATCCTAGATGCATTGGAAGGCAATGACAACTACGATGTTATATACACAGATTTTGCTAAAGCTTTCGATAAATGTGACCATGGTATAATAGCACATAAAATTAAAGACATGGGAATAACAGGCAAAGTGGGAAAATGGATCTACAACTTCCTTAGTGATCGTCTGCAGGTCGTCAAAATTCAAGGTATATCATCATCAGAATCGGAAGTACGCAGCTCAGTACCACAAGGGACAGTACTGGCCCCACTCCTGTTCATTATCATGCTAACAGACATAGACAGCGGAGTAAACAGCAATAGTATAGTAACATCCTTTGCAGACGATACAAAGATCAGCAGAAAAATCAGCGATGTACATGACGTGGAGGCCTTGCAGAGGGACACGAACAAAATATACAAATGGTCAGAAGACAACATGTCATTCAACGCCGAGAAATTTCAGCTCTTGAGATATGGTAGAAAAGAAGAACTTAAACAGACTGCATATTATGCTCCAGATAGACAGGAAATTCAGAGAAGCATGAAAGCGATTGATCTCGGGATAATAATGACAGATGATGCGAAATTCGAAACACAAAATCAGATAGCGATAAATAAAGCAAAAAGAGTCGCCGGACAGGTTCTAAGAACGTTCAAGAGAAGGGACAGGACAGTAATGATTCCCCTGCTAAAAACACTGATTATACCAAAACTTGAATACTGCTCAGTTTTGACGTCCCCATATAAAAAGGAAGAAACTAATAAACTAGAAGAAACGCAAAGGCATTTCACAGCCAAGATTGATGGCTGCAAAGAACTCAACTACTGGGAAAGACTACGTAAACTAAATCTGTACTCACTGGAAAGAAGAAGAGAGAGGTACATCATAATCTACATATGGAAAATGATCGAAAAACTGGTACCAAACCTAAAACTAAACCCAATTACCATTCAAACAACACTGGAAAATAGGAAAGGCAGAATGTGTAGTGTTCCCAAATTAAAGCACGACAAGGGACCTCCTCAACCCTGAAGGAAAATAGCTTGGTTGTCAGGGGGCCAAGACTTTTCAACCAGCTTCCTAAGGACCTCAGAAACGTAACGGGGGTCAAAGTTGAAGTCTTCAAGAAAAGACTGGATGCCTGGCTCAGGACAGTACCAGATGAGCCGGGCGTGCCTGGCTATGTACGGTGGAGAGCGCAAGAAAGCAACTCGCTCCTCCACCAGGCCAGACCTAGAGGCGGGGCCACCAGCTTGACCTCCGTGTGAAGAGAGACCAACGCACGAAACAACATAAGGTTCATAAGGTAAGGTATATATATATATATATATATATATATATATATATATATCAAAACTATTGACTTCTCCTTAGGGAAACGGAGCTTACAGATGAAAAGAAGGATCAACACAACGGCAAACATTTTCATTTATTTGTACATCAGACGTTTCGACAAATCTTTTGTCATCATCAGTGAGTTAAGTCTTAAAACCTTAAAACAAAATTGAAAAGTGAAAGTTACATCAATACAATATTAAAACCATTAAAATTAAAACCTTAAAGCAAAATGAAAATTGCATCAATACAAATTAAAATCATTTAAATTTCATCACTATAAAAACTAAAATTAAATTAAATTTCATCACTATAAAAACTAAAATTAAATTACCTCAATAGGTAAATACACAATGTTTACATCCACCTCCATACTTGGCAAAGTCTAAGGGAATACTGGATGGTCAGAGGATTAGAAAGGGTATGTCTGTGAAAAACGGTTGGTTAGTTAAAAGAGTTGTAATTTGTAGGATGAGCTATTATTATTAAGGGAGGGTTTGTTTCTATAGATGTACAAAGATTCTAAAATTCGGAGTTCTGTACGGTTATTGGATCTAGTTAAAATTTCAAACTGAGTTTTGTGAAGGGGATGGTCGTTTTCATTACTATGGTTTCTAATTGCGGATTGTGGAGGGCTACTGAGGGGACGGTTGGTACGGACTGACAAGCCCAAATATATATATATATATATATATATATATATATATATATATATATATATACACACACACATATATATATATATACACATTCCAAAATTGGATCGCGTACTCCAAATGGGGCCTAACTAATGATTTATAAAGAGGAACTATAATATCGCGCGATTTGTACTCAAAATTCCGAGCTATAAAACCTAACACTTTGTTCGCTTTATTGACCGCTGCTGTACTTTGTTTCGCTACTTTTAAATGACCAGTGACTATAACTCCTAAATCTTTTTCCTGCTCTACGCTTGCAAACTCCTTCCCTGACATACTATACGCAAAATTTCCGTCACGCGAACGTATGATATATGTAAAATTTTGCACTTATCGATGTTAAATCTCACTTGCCATGTGACTGACCAATCAACGATTTTATTCAGACTTCCTGGATTTTACCTCTATCTTCGTCATTAATCGCCCTACCACCCAGCTTCGTGTCATCCGCAAACTTTGAAACTGTACTGACTAGGACGACATCTAAATTGTTAATCTCTACTATAATATAAAAGAGAGCTGGCCGTCTGTCTGTCCGTCCGTCCGTCCGTCAGACTTTCAGCGTGTGTGCGTGCGTGCGTGCGTGCGTGTGTGCGTGCGTGTGTCGTGCGTGCGTGCGTGTGTGCGTGCGTGCGTGTGTGTGTGTGTCTGTTCCAGCCATAGCTCCAAAATGAAAGCAGTTACAAACATAAAACTTCACACACATATTGATTAGGTCCCGAGGTTGTGCACCTGGGTGTTGAATGCCCGGTTAGGTCAACTGTACGCCCTTGACGATTGGTTAGGTTAAGTTAGGTTAGGTTAAGCTTTAACGAAAATATCACGACTCAACCTAACCAACCAACCTAATCTAACCTAACCTAACCAACCTAACCTAACCAACCTAACCTAACCTAACCAAGCTAACCTAACCTAACCTAACCATTCAATTAACGTAGCTAATAACAGCTAATAACAGCCCTCGAACTACAAAAAAATATTCCGGCCCTCTACTTGGATATGTTTTACTACCCGCACGTAGGGCGGGTCTTTAGCTAACCGTCAGCGAAGCGACGGGTATTGTACTAGTATGTATAAGAAAAAGCAAGGGGCCCAATACAGAACCCTGAGGAACGCCGCTCGCTACATTAGCCCAACACGACTCCGCTCCATCAACGACCACCGTCTGTTTCCTACCTCGCAACCACTCTTCTATCCAATTTATTACTAAAACCCTGATTCCATGAGCCTTAGTTCCTCAGGGTTCTGTATTGGGCCCCTTGCTTTTTCTTATATATATTAACGATTTAGATGTCGGTCTAGTCAGTACATTTTCAAAGTTTGCGGATGACACGAAGCTGGGTGGTAGGGCGATTAATGACGAATATAAAGGTAAAATCCAGGAAGATCTGAATAAAATCGTTGATTGGTCAGTCACATGGCAAATGAGATTTAACGTCGATAAGTGCAAAATTTTACATATATCATACGTTCGCGTAACGGAAATTTTGCGTATAGTATGTCAGGGAAGGAGTTAGCAAGCGTAGAGCAGGAAAAAGATTTAGGAGTTATAGTCACTGGTGATTTAAAAGTAGCGAAACAAAGTACAGCAGCGGTCAATAAAGCGAACAAAGTGCTAGGTTTTATAGCTCGGAATTTTGAGTACAAATCGCGCGATATTATAGTTCCTCTTTATAAATCATTAGTTAGATCCCATTTGGAGTACGCGATCCAATTTTGGAATCCGCATATGCGAAAAGATATAGACAAACTCGAAAGAGTTCAAAGACGAGCAACTAAGATGATTCCGTCGCTTAGGTCGAAGTTGTACGAAGATAGGCTTAATGAGTTAAAATTGACTACACTCGAGACTAGGAGGCTAAGGGGTGATCTAATCCAGGTTTTCAAAATTATGAATGGGTTCGATAACGTAGATCGAGATAGCTTTTTCGAAATATCTCAATATAATAGGACTAGAAATAGCGGGTGTAAGTTGACAAGTAAAAGGTTCGAGACAGCATTTGCCAAAAACTTTTTTACGCATAGAACAGTAAATAGGTAGAATAGTTTGCCGGTAGAAGTAATTAGTAGCACGTCTATAAACATGTTTAAAAATCGATTAGACGCATATGTTGATAGATTGGGTATAGTTTACGGTAGTAAAATTAAGGCTTTGTGGTTCGGAACCCACGTAAAATTATGGGTCCCCTCCGCCACCACGGAGGATATGCACAACACACAATTACGAACACAGTTAGGTAGACTAGCCATGAGTGGATCGTATTGTCTTTGTTGGTCTGAAACATTATAACATAACATATTATAACATTATATATATATATAATATATATATA
>JAJOZX010000434.1:1627500-1656266 GCA_023014485.1 Bathynomus jamesi
CGTTTTGGGACAGGTACACGAACGAAAACGTGGGTGCAAGACTGGAGGGCTGGGAAATAAAGATGTTCTGTGGCTAGTCAATCGAGGGGGAACAGGCTGAAGGGACTGCATGTGAGAGGAAAGTGTTTGAGCGAATTCCGTAGGATCGCATGACTTATCCCCTGCAGTGAAGTAGCCACCTGGTAGCCGCAGTGTTGTTCCATAGACTAGTTCAGCCGCTGTAGTCTTCAGATCACTCTTAAATGCAGAGCGAATACCAAGCAACACGAGTGGAAGCTTATCCATCCAATGGGAGTCTTCGTGACACATAAGGGATGACTTCAGCTGGCGATGGAAGCGTTCGACGAGGCCGTTAGCTTGCGGATGATACGCACAGGTATGCGCATGTACTGTACCCAACAAGCTGGTAAACTTCTTCCAAAGCGAAGACTCAAATTGGCGACCTTGGTCAGTGATGACTTTTGTCGGCAATCCAATCTTGATACCCATCCATGAAGAAAGGCTCTTGCAACAGTGTCCGCTTGGATATCAGGAAGTGGGATGGCTTCAGGCCATCTGGAAAAGCGGTCGAGACAGGTGAGCAGATAACGTTGGCCTTGAATCACTGGAAGAGGGCCAACAATGTCTACATGAATTATTTCAAATCGCTGGGATGGGGGCGGAAATGCGTCAAAGGGGGACCTGGTGTGCCTTTGGACTTTGGCACGCTGGCAGGCAAGGCACGTTTTGGTCCAATGTTTGACATCCTTCCGCATCGAGGGCCAAACAAAGCGAGAGGTAACCAGGTGTTGCGAAGCACGGATACCAGGATGGGAGGGGTTATGAAGATCCGTGAAGACTGCTTGTCTGTGACATGGAGGGACATAAGGGCGAATAGCAGCTGTTGATACGTCGCAATAGAGGGGCACAGACAATCCTGGCATACTCATTTTCTTGAGGGAAAGTGAGTGAGTGGAGTCTTCTCTGAGCAGGTCTTGTAGTTCCGTATCCTTATCTTGATCCTGTGCAATAGCATTCCACAGTGTAGAGCTGAGGGTAACAGAAGTAATCTCTATTCTTGAAAGTGCATCCGCTGGAGTGTTCAAGACACCTTTGATGTGGCGGATATCTGTGGTAAATTGCGAGATATAATCGAGTTGCCTGATGACTCTGGGAGAGTGGTTACAGCTGTTTTTATTGAAGACAGTGACCAAAGGTTTGTGGTCGGTAAAAACACAAAACTCTCGGCCTTCAAGGAAATGTTGAAAATACTTCACGTTTAAGTAAATAGCAAGAAGTTCACGTCCGAAAGCACTATAACGCGTTTGGGCTGGCTGCAGCTTTTTCGAGTAAAACGCGATGGGTGCTTGTTGACCGTTAATGGTTTGTTCCAACACTCCACCGATCGCAACATCTGATGCATCGACCGTCAGAGTTAGGGGGCATCACTGATAGGAAATGACAGAGACAATGCACTATTGATAGCATTTTTGGCATTGTCGAACGCCTGTAAACTATCGCTACACCATAACAATTTCGTTACCTTGCGTTTGTGCGTGATCATAGCGTGTAGAGGAGCAAGAACACTAGCACAGTTTTTAATGAACTTGTGGTAATAATTTACCAAACCTAGAAACCGACGTAACTCACGCTGATTACTTGGCATAGGGTAATTTTTTATCACTTCACACTTGTCCTGAAGGGGGGTAATTCCGTGCTGCGAAATCGTGTGACCAAGAAATTCCAAGGTTGGCTGTGCAAACACACACTTAGATGCATTAATAGTAACACCGTATTGTTCTAAGCGTTGAAAAAGGAGTGAAAGATGTTCCTTATGTTCCTCTTCCGTGAGCTGGCCACAAGCAAATCATCGATGTAGGCATAAACAAAGTCTAAGCCTCTGGTGACCTCATCTATAAACCTCTGAAAGGTTTGCGCAGCATTCCGTAGCCCGAACGGCATCTTCACAAATTCGAATAACCCAAATGGTGTACAAACTGCAGTCTTGGGAATATCCGAAGGCTCTACGGGAATGTGGTGGAAAGCCTTAACGAGATCTATTTTACTGAAGATAGATTTGCCGTGGAGAAGAGAAGTAAAGTCTTGGACATTTGGTACCGGATATCGGTCCGGGATGGTTGTCGAATTCAAAAACCGGTAATCCCCACATGGTCTCCAGTCTCCTGATTCTTCTGGACCAGGTGTAGGGGAGAGGACCAACTGCTTTTGGAAGGTCTTATTATCCCAAGATCTATCATAAGCTGGAATTCCGATTTGGCAGCTTTCAGTTTGTCCGGGCAAGACGTCTGGGTTTTGCAAACACAGGGGGACCTTTTGTTGTGATGTGATGGGTAATGGTGTGCTTAATGGTATCACCCATCTGCATCGGTTGAAGAATTCCTGGATATCGCTGGAAAAGGCACTGGTACATGGAATTAGGGGGAACGAGGGAAAGTGCAGAGTTCGAGGCGTCCGGAAGGGCAACCTGTTGGCAAGAACAGAAAGCAGTGTGGCCTGGTCGCATAAGCGTCGCTTGTCAAGATCCACCAGGAGTTTGAAATGCTGGAGGAAATCAGCGCCGATTATGGGATGCCGCACTTGAGCACAGATGAAAATCCACTTGAAGGATCGGTGAAGGCCCAAGTTTAGTTCACGCGACTGAGTACCGTACGTGGGTATGCGTGAACCGTTAGCAGCGTATAAAGGCGGAGATTCCGAGTGCGTATGACCAGATTTTTGAGGGAATACACTGACTGACGCTCCGGTATCAACCAAGAAATTGACACCAGAGTTCCTGTCCTTTATGAATAACAGGTTGGCAGTGCGAGTACTAGACGCCATTAGGACTCGCTGCTGGGGTTTTCCGACGAAAAATTGCAAGGGGATATGCACTTCCTAGCCTTCTTTCCAAATTTCGAGTGGTAGAAACAGATCTTCCCGGAACTCGAACGATGCCTCTTCGTAAATCTTGACCGAGAATGGCTTCTTTGCCGTTGATTTTGTAGCAGAGAACAAACGTGGTTGAGTCGTTGACTTAACTCTTTCACTTTCAACCCCAGTTCCGATTGTGTGTTCACGTTGTGACCGGAGCTGTGTCAATCTCCACCACTTTGTCGGCAGTTCTGCTAGTTTATCAACTGGAGTAGCAGGATCCATAGTGGCCAAGACACGCTGAGCTGATGGAGGAAGTTTCTGCAAGAACAACTGTCTAAAGATGTCCTTATCGAAGGTTTGTGCGCGTTCGCCTAGAGCGCACTGCATAGCCCTCAGCATTTGAGTGGGCTTACGGTCTCCAAGTTCTTCTTTTGAGATTAACTGATGTAGTTTCTCACGCTCGGAGACAGTGGTGCGGCACAGGATGGCAGACTTCAGATCGTTGTATGGGTCCTCACTCGTGGAAGTAGATACGATGACGTCACGGACTCAGAGATGATGCTCGCTGGTAGAGAGGACAAAACATGATCGTATTTCGTCCTGCTAGCGGTGATCCTTCCCAAGTTGAATTGTGATTCCACTTGGTGGAACCAAATAAATGGATCACCCGGCCAGAAGGGGGAGCTTTACGCTCAAGTGGGAGATGGCACCAGCGTCGTCAGGCATCTTCTCCTATGCTTGCTGACGTACAAGCAAGACGACAAGTTCCCAACGAAGGAGTGGAGGTTGAGACGAGCGCAGGCACAGAGCGCACGGGCAGGGGTGAGGGGCAGAGGGCACGAGCGACATTACAGTTGGTCCTAGTCGCTCGGGTGAAGGGGGTGATGGGCACGAACGACGTTACAGTCTAGTCCTAGTCGCTCGGGTGAAGGGGGTGATGGGCACGAACGACATTACAGTCTAGTCCTAGTCGTTCGGGTAAAAGGGGTAATCCAGCTCCGGGGTCACCAATTGTTGGTTTACGTCGTCGTCGTCGGCCTAGGCAAGCTACGGCTTGGGACCGTAGCGCATCTATCCGGTATAGGTTAACCTGGATGATGTAGCCATAAGCACTGCCGCTAGTTAAGTGCCAACCAGTGATTATCTCACTAGCCGTATTGAGTCCGTTAGGCGAAACTGCGACAGTACCAAAGGTGGAAAATATAACCTTTGGTTTTCTATTATTTATTTGTAAAATGGACATGGTATTAGATTAAAATAAATATTTGAATATAAATAATTAACTGACAATTGTGATATATAATTAATTATGTTTACATACAATAAAATAATACAATATACATAAAATTAGTATTAATGTGGTTCACAATTGAATTATGAGGGGTAACTAATTTAAAATGAATTTATAGCTATTCCGAAATTCAAGACGGTAAAATTAACATTTAACTTGAAACTAAAATAAGAGTATTCACTACACATACATTAAAACCAAGCTTACCCTCTCGTCTGTTGTTAATTTCGCAGCCATCCCGTACCTAAAAGAAAAAAATAATACATTATAGTCGACATTGAAAATTCCTATGATGCGCGACTTTTGCGCCACCCTGTATATTAAAAGGGTGTAAATGAATAAAAACACATTCCTAAATGTATTACAATAATTAAACGTGTGCTGAAGATACTTGACATGGGCTACTTACTTATATAATTTACTTATAATTTCAAAAAATGCATAAAAGTATCAAACCTATGATTTTATTTGTGGGAGGGTGAAGCCCTGTAGCCCCCCCCTGTCTATGTCCCTGTGTATATATATATATATATATATATATATATATATATGACTGTCATTTCGACAAAATGGTATTTATTATGGAAACTGCTTTTCTAAACTAATTTACAGAGGAGCTACAAATAATAATAATAATAATAATAATAATAATAATAATAATAATAATAACTGAAATGAAGGCCTTGGTTAGGGCATTAATTTCCCCGTTGAAACGGAAGTGAGTGAAATGTTTCAAATCGAGATTAAAGTTACATCTCAAGTGTCTAATGCATGTATCATTTCACAATTCTCAACTAAATTTAACACCAACCGATTAAACTTCTCTCCTCTCTCTCTCTCTCTCTCTCTCTCTCTATATATATATATATATATATATACACACACACTGTGGTTAACCTTAGTTTAGCTTCCGCCCGAATTGTTCATTCTCACGAAGGTCAAGCTTTCCACTTCACCTTAGACCTACAGTTTAACGTGGAATCCAGACCACGCCCCACTATGGATGGTCAGAAATTAGAAAGCCCTCACCCGAACGCAATCTTAACCACTAGGCTACGCAGGGTACCCATTTATTTATCTATGAACCATTTTTTTTTTGTGTGGAAGGATGACCAGCTGGGTTTTGCTGCGCGCCGACTCCCATCACCGGGTCTCGATCCCGGGGCCGATGGCTTTATAGTCAGCGACGCTAACCACCACACCACCGAGGCGCATATATATATATATAATAATATATATATATATATATATATAATATATATATATAATATATATATATATATATATATATATATATATATATATATGAAGGCCCATAGAAAGGTTATTGAATAAAGCAAATTTAAAACTTGTATCCGGTGAATTAAAAATTAAATTTCACATTTTATCACGAAAAATAAATAACATTCAAATAGGGAAAACCATCATAAATACAGTTTAAGAGCATATGAAACTTCTAATCTAAAATATAATACCATTACACCTCTGTCGATTTATATATATATATATATATATATATATATATATATATATACACAGGGTGTTTGAAAACTTTCTGTACAAATTGTGATGGGGGATAGGCTACACCAAGACAAACCCTTTTCGTCTATAAGTGTATGTCCGCTGACGTCACCATTCGGCGCGAGAGGGCGCCGCTGCAATTGGCTAAAAGTGAAGTGGGCTAGACTCGCGCTTGCCGCGGGCATTCTTAAATCGGACGTAGTACGCGTAACATGTTTATTTAAAGAAGGCATGTTTATTTAAAGAAGGTGCTGAAAGTTGCGACCGGTAGCATCAATGCATGCCCGACAGCGTCGAAGCATTGACCGACGTACACGTCGAAAGATTCCCGGCATTTCGGGAACAGTTCCAGCGGCGACAGCGATTCTTGCTACGAGGTCTTCTTCTGAGTAAATGGGAGTCTCGTACACGAGGTTCTTCATGTGTCATCACAGGAAGAAATCGAGGCATGTTAAATCGGGCGATCTCGGTGGCTAGGCTACGGGCCCACCCCGGCCTATCTATCGGTCCCCAAAAGTGGCGTTCAGATAATCCCGCACATCGTTGCTGGAGTGTGCTGGGGCCCCGTCGTGTTGAAACCACATTCGTCTACGAATAGCCACGGGAACATCTTCCAGCAGTTCCGGCAACGTTTCTTCAAGAAATATCCGATAAACCCGCCCGTCGAGTCGGGCAGGCAGAAGGTACGGCCCACTCAACTTGCCATGGACGATACCCGCCCAAACATTGACGGCGAACCGTTCTTGATGAGCATGCACCCGTGTAGCATGTGGATTTGCGTGCGTCCACACGTGAGAATTGTGCATGTTAAACACACCCTCACGTGTGAAACAGGCCTCATCTGAGAACAGCACATAAGCCGGAAAATTAGGCTGCACCGCTGTCTGCTACAGAAACCTGCGTGCGAATTCCACACGAAGAGGGTAATCCCGAGGTTGTAATGCCTGGACTCTCTGACGATGAAACGGATGTAACTGCTGCTCGTGCAACACTCTCCAGACCAGGTCGTGGTTCACACCGAGGATACGTGCAACACCTCGCGTGCTTGCGCTTGGATTGTCCTCAAATCGCCGTAGGATTTCTTCTTCCATGTCAGGAGTGCGCACGTTTCTCTCCCGACCAGTGTCATGCATGTTTGCATGGAATGTTCCAGTTTCTCGCAGTCGCCGATGCAAATGCGCAAACGTTTGGTGGTTTGGCACACGTCTGTTTGGGAAGCGCTGTCGGTACAACCTCACATCAGCTCTTCCGTTTCCATTGGCAGCCCCATACACCATATGCATGTCAGCCATCTCAGTAGTCGTGAAGCGCTCCATGTTACGCGTACTACGTCCGATTTAAGAATGCCCGCGGCAAGCGCGAGTCTAGCCCACTTCACCTTTTAGCCAACCAATTGCAGCGGTGCCCTCTCGCGCCGAATGGTGACGTCAGCGGACATACACTTATAGACGAAAAGGGTTTGTCTTGGTGTTGCCTATCCCCCATTACCATTTGTACAGAAAGTTTTCAAACACCCTGTATATATATATATATATATATATATATATATATATATATATATAGAGAGAGAGAGAGAGAGAGAGAGAGAGAGAGAGAGAGAGAGAGAGAGAGAGAGTGAAAATTGTGAGTATTTGGCATAAGCTATGAATTATGATTAAAAATGAATATTGATCGATTGTTTGACTCGAAAGTGACAATCTAGATTTAGATTAAGTGGTGCCAAATGTGCATCTTCCAGATTGAAATATTATTTAAAGTGGTTTAAATGTGAAGAAAGATTCACTTAATGCAAAATGTTGTATTAAAAGGTGCGATGAACTTCTCTGTTCGATTCATTTAAGAAATGTCTTGAAGTATCGTATATAGTTTTTAATCTCGAAATGAAACGCGTGTTTCAAAATCCTTAGATTATAATTATTAAGGAAAATTTGGTTGCTGTTTGTGTAGAATCAATTACGAAAGTCGGGCTACACTGAAGTTCCACTAGTTCTTTCGGTTAAGTGGAGCCTGACTTTGATAACCGATGGTACGGGACATCAATTTTTACTCTCTCCCACTTACTCATATTTAACGTTTATTAGAGTCATTATGCGCTACATTAAGGAATAAACCGAAGCTTAACTTGGCGAACAAGCCTGGCTTCGGATCTCTCTTCACTCTATTTTACCATTATACGACATGACTCCGTAATATTCATTCGCTATTTTGTACACTCTGAGCTTTGGGAAAATACGAGGAAACGGAGAACTATCAACCCTTCTTTATTTTTAGCCAAAAACATTCTCTTAAATTACTTTGACTCTATATAACAATAAATTCCGTAACAAAACGATGATGACACTGGTCAGCAATGCTTAACTTTTTATTTGTCTCTTTGATGAAAGTACGTGTCCTTTGTAAAATTGACCATGTTGAGTGCTGTAAAAGTATCCATTTTTGCATAGCACGTATAGTTTTTGAGATAACTTATGAACAAACATATTATATCGATACTGATTTTGAAGAATATATAAACAGGAAACACGAATAAAGCATATCAAATAGCCGAAGTGTTTCATTTATAGCTTGCATCAGGAGCATCTCTCTTCAGTGTCCAACAGTAATCTGCCATCATACTTACAGTAGATTCCACACGCTTTGGTAACGCTTTTCCATGACAACAATGTCCTGGTGAAACCGTTCGCCAGGCTCATACGTGGCTCATACATGGCTTGGAAGAAATCTAGTAGTATGATGGCAGTAGTATGTAAGGATTATCTTCATTAAAACTGTTGTAGCTCCTCTCAAAATCTTCACACTCACTATCACTCATGTTGGAATAGTTAAAGTAATGTTTGGCGGGGGGCAGGGGGTCCTACGTAATTTAGAGTGTCACCGGTGAGGAAAGTGTAAGGGAAATACCCTTTTGAAACTTCGGCGTCTACGCCCATCACCTTGGGTAGCTCAGCTAATTTACAAGGCGTGAATAACAAAGTGTCTTTAAACTGAATATTACTTCTTATTTGCATCTGTATCAGCTTGTTTCCTCTTTTCAAGGGATCACCTCTAAATATCTCTAATGATTCGTGTTCAAGCAGTTCCTTATAAAGGAACTGTGTGTCAAATTTGGCGGCGTTATGGGCAAGAATATATACGGTCATTTTTTTGAACTGGTCGCTAACTTAACAGTATACGACACAAAGAGCTTCACAGGGGTGTCTGCGCAGTCGTTTTAAAAATGTTTGTTCGTTTACCACATTTGCCACATTCATCACACTCGACGTTCATGCACTCGTCATGGATAGTCTGGCTTACAAGTAAATAGGGGATAACCTCTTTTGTTTCAGGGTTTGTGTAAGTCTCTATATCGTAGTATACAGTTATGCAAGGTTTATTTTTAGGCTTAGTATCTTTCATATAGCAAACATGTTTTATATCATCTGCTTTATATTTCTCATAACATGTAGTACAACAAATTTCATCACATCTTTGCCCGAACTCGCTGCTATCATTCAACGTATGAAACATACCGCACTCGCAAATTCTCATTTTCCTACACGTTCCATTTGATTTATGGAAGTCAAAAGTTGTTATTGAACAACGTGCGTCTACATACATTACAGTCCCTCTTCTCAGCTTTAACTAGTCGACTTCCGCATCTAGGGCTTTTACACTGCTCGCATACCATGTGGCAATCCTACAATGTTTCAACAGATCATTCGTAAACTCGAGACAACCCTTACATAAATCGTGATGTCTGCCATATTTTTTACTCTTATCATAACTCGCGTAAAGAGCTCTTATATTGCGGATGGGGAGATACGTTGTCCCTGACAGCCCTAAAATAAGTAGAGGTTTTGTACATTCTCTTACATTGCTTTTAAAGTCATATCCGTCCTACGACGATCATCCAATCCAAATACAACTATGCGAACATTCATTTCCTGCTCTACCCTTCTCAACTCTTCAGGCCCCATATCACAGTCAAACTCGAGCCTGCGGTCTGTGGCCAGTTTACGTGCACGCTGCACAATTGTCGGCAACCAAATTTTTTTGGCCACTATATTTAGTATGGTAAACATATCAGCCAAGACTATTGCTATAAAGCTGCAACCGCGATCGAGGTTTGTGTGGTTTCTGAATATTTGATAAATGGCAAAGTTAAGAGTATAAGGTGTGGCCGTATGTCCCGCTACACGGAAAACGTGGTCTAAATCTATCGTGAAGTTGTCCATATTAAATTCGGTACTGCTTTGAGAGGCTTGCATTATACGCCCCAAAATGTAATCTACATCTACAGCAACGAAACGCCTGTAGGGTATTACTCCCCAAAAATCACCTCTATCTCCATCATCTGACCCGAACCCGAGGGACAGTCGCGTCATGGTTTCAACTACGCGCCGCAGTCCGTGTTCAACGCCGCTGCTATACATGGTTCGTGGGTTGACCCTGACTACGTACCGGTTTCTGGTCAGTGCTAGGGTGAGGGTGACGCTGCGCACCAGCTCGAATGATATGCTACTCTCTACAGAATGAGATGTTGCTGACGAGGTGGAGGGCACAGGTGGCATTGTATAAGAATAAGGGGTCACAGTTTTATTTGTAGAAGGAGCTAATGTAGAGGTTGTGCCGTAAGACATAGAGGGCTGGGGCTCTAATACTGTAGGTCTAACGGTAGACGCACTTGGGCCGCGCTTTACATGCTTTACGCCTGACGTGAAAGGTGTTCCAGCAATGTAGCTGTTGTCATGCATCCGTTTTCTCCTCGAATTGTCGAGTGGGGGTGCTACAGTTGTCGCTGCTGGGGGTTCCAGAACGCTAGCGTGCAGTCTGTAGCCTCAACAACAGCAACTACACTGTCGTCGGTATCCTCAACCTCATCTGCAATATCTATGATGGGGACATGTTGCTGGCACAGTATCTCATCTTCGTCATCATTCATGGTTCTGGGGAAGAAGAAAAACAAGGCTGTATAATATAAGGAGAATCACTTAAAATTTTATTATATATTGTAAATATTCCACTTAACAGCGTGACATGTTAGAGATGGATTTTGTAGAAAAATTCATTTTCACGAGCCCTTCTACCTGCATTATATCTGGACCTACGGCTACAGGCTGTGACAAAACTGTGTTTATGCTTGAAATCATTAAAGATAAGGACAAACTGTTCTTAAATTTTGTGCATAAAATCATATAGTTCTATTCGACATACCAAGCCGTATTCAACGAGTACCAAGATGATATTTTGTTCCACAAAGGTGTTTATGATGTTAGTTCGATAAAGGGTAATGAGCACACGGTCATTGTAATTGACGATCCCATGCTAGAAATGGATAAAACGTTTGCCGAGACAGTTACAGTGTTCTCACACCATCTTAACATAAGCGTATTCTTCATCAATCAGAATCTATTTTTCAAAAATAAATACATGCGCGATGTATCGCTAAATGCACAATATCTAGTCTTCTTCGCACAACGTAGAGATATGGCACAAATTGTAGTCAAATGTTCCCGAATCAGCGTAAGGAGTTTTTGGAAGTTTATAAAGAAGCTACAAGCCAACGTTACGATATTTGGTTTGTGACCTTCACCCGCGAAACACGTTTATGTTGCTTCTAAGAACGAATATATTCCCAAACGAGACTGAAACGGTATATATCCCAGAATGACAGACATTAAAGAAATACCGTGAATTAATAAAAATCTATCATCGGTTGCCACGAACTCTCCAACACTGTTTGTCAAAAATATTGACTCCGACTTTTTAAAATGCATCTGTGACATCTGTCTTAACGTTATAAAATGCAATGTACCAATGAAGCCCTCTCAGAAGTCTCGCTTACATCGTTACAAGAACATAATACACGCACTCGCTCGTAAAAGTCAAACTGAGGGGAAGAAAAAGCGAATTATCGTACAAAGTGGGGGTTCATTCCTACCCATCTTATTTTCAGTTTTTGGGCCTTTATTGTCTAGTTTAATGTAATGAAGAAAGTAGTCGTGATTCCATATGAGGGTTACGGTTCACTACAGAACATAGAGAGTCCACATACGGTACTAGAACCCGTAAAAGCTGGCTTAAAAGAATGGAAAGCGAATTGGTGAACCTATTAAACAGTGAAAAGTACCCCGATGAGAAAAGAATCTTCTACTAAGAAGCTCTGCAGAAATTTCTTCATGAGTACGAAAATTATAAGAAATCGGTGGTTCCCCGTAGTTATCAAACATAGTGGCGATACTGACCATGGCAAATCTGAACAAGTAGAGAACAACGGGGCGAGTCCGCAACATTTCGAACATGTATTAAAAAACAGTCTCCCCCATATATCATGGAATAAAGGACTAAGTTTTTATAATTTATTGAGTGAGGACCCCATTATACAATGGGACGATAGAGGCGAGGTTGTTGGTGAAGAGTCAAAGGTACAGGGCTCGAACATTATTGATATTCGTACATGATTTGGTGAGAAAGTGGGATAGGCCCTCACCAGCAGGATGGGAGCATATTAAAGCTAGACTACAGCAAATAAACATCCCAAAAACTCTGATAGGTAACCTGAACAGGTTAAAAGACTTGGGACAAGCAACACATGTACCACAGCTGAACACACCTTCGCCCCCGGCGGTAACATCTCTGAAGAGGAAGAAGAGACCAAACAGCAACGCGGAACCCTACCCGCGCACTTCTGAAATACGCAAATGGCTAACATATTAAGAAAAAGTTATTATGACATTTCTATCCAGAGGCGTTTACAATGAAGGAATAGAGAAAAAGATGTTGAAAGGTTTTTGCGTGAGCAGGACGCTTATACCCTTCATAAACCGATGAGAAGAAGGTTTAAAACTGCCAAGACATTAGCAGCCTCGGTTGATTCTATTTTGCAGGCGGATTTAACAGACATGCAGGGATATTTAATGTATAATAACGGCTATAGATACATCCTGTTTATAATAGATGTATTCTCTGGATACTTGTGGCTAATCCCGCTGAAAAACAAAACGCCTGAAACAGTTGCTAAAGCCGCCAAAACGTTGATGTTGAAAGAAAACAGGATTCCTGGCTATTTTTGTACCGACATGGGGAAAGAATTTATAGTCCGAACTTTTCAGAACATGTTGACATAGTTCAATATCAGTTATTACACTATCAATTTTATACATAAGGCATCTTTAGCCGAAAGAGTTCAACGTACCATAAAGGACCGCATGCATCGGTATTTCACGCATAAAAACACATACAGATATATAGACATTCTGTAGTCGCTGGCTACATCCTACAACCGTTCACACCACCGAACCATTGGTGCATCACCTAACGAAATTTTAAAAAGAGGTACGTACACAGAACGTGAGGTGAGAAAAGATAATCGTAGGGCACCAGCACGCTCTGTGCGTTTCAAAAACAATTATGTAAGACTGTCGCAGTTCCGAGAAGAGTAGCTTCATGATCATCCAGAGACCATTCCGTTTGATTATGGAATTATTTTGGAGCTTGTTAGACTTTCCTCGAAACAACTATTTTTCTTTCATCGAGTCATTTTTTACACAAAAGACAGGTTTACCGATGGGCTCTTCGCTCTCTCCAATTTTAGCTAACATTTTTATGGAATTTTTTTAAGTTAATTTTTTGCCAGAATCTTTGGTCCCGGGGGTCAATTGGTTTCGTTACGTTGATGATACGTGTGTTATTTTGAAATCTCATGTGGATTTGGATGAGCTGGTGAGATTTCTTAACAGTTTCGTACCTTCAATACAGTTTACGTATGAAGTTGAGATTAGTTGATCTCTCTCGTTTTTGGATGTTCTTATTTTAAGAGATCCCAACCAAAAACTTTCTTTCAAAGTATTTAGGAAGCCTACGCATTCAGACAGCTACATTCATGCTTTTTCCAATCATTCTCTCTGTTCTAAAAAAGGCGTTTTTCGGGTCTCTTTTTGAGAGCTTTCAGGATTTGTGACCCCATTTATCTTGACGATGAAGTTTTACATATTAAAAATATATTTATAGGTTTGGGTTATTCCAAATTATTCATTGATAAAGCTTATTTCGCCGCTAGGAGATCTTTCTTTTCTCCCAAAACTAGGAACCAGGATAAAGAAATTTCATTCCTTAAAGTGCCCTTTGAGGTTAACAGAGGGCTTTCTTCACTCTTGCTACAGCAGATTAAGTTGGTCTTCGCTCTGCCAAATAAATTGTCTTCGTTCATCCGTCATCCTATTACAAAAGCCTCCAATAATTCTGGCGTAGTTTATGAAATCCCATGTGGAAGCTGCCCTCAAAAATACATCGGAGAGACAATTGATTTTCAGGGAAGGATTAATTCCCACAAACGTGACCTGAGATCGGGTAATACTTATAGTAGTTTGGTTCAGCATAGGGAACATCATAATGATATTTTTAACTTCCAAGATTCTAAACCTATCATGAAGGTCAGGGACCAGGAACAGAGACAAATATACGAGGCATTTTATATTTTAGGAGAAAACACCATTTCAAATATTAAGCTGTCCTACAGTATGGATAGCTTATTTTTAACATTTTAAAATATTCTAGGTCAATTTGGGGTCGTGACCGGCTGCCAGATGTACAGGATTGATTTTTACTTAGATTTCTGATCTTGAATGTTTGAAATCTGGGCAATTTTTTGTCTTTGCCAACTGCCAGATGTACGACAGCCACCATTTCTCTGTCCGTAATTATGCCTTAACACAGTCATTTTAACTTCAGCTCTTCCGCGGGACGGAGGTTTTATAACTTTTTAGACATTTTCACTCGTTTATGGCTTTGAAAAAGGCTTGGTTGTGACCGGCCGAAATTAATTAGCCTTTTTAACACTGTTTTATAATTTTTTCCTTGCGGATTTGAGTGATATTATATTGTTGCGGTAAATGCAATCAAAGTTTATATATATATATATATATATATATATATATATATATATATATAACTGAAATAAATTAATCCCTGTTCTGAATGTATATAGTAGATAGAAATAGCAGTACTCACATTGTATCACCGTAGAGGTGGTGAAGTATATTTGGATAGGCATTTGTGTATGGAAGAATCGGCCCTTCAGATAAAACAATAAAAAGATAAAATTGGGAACAATCACAGTAAGTCACATAATCACAAAATCAGTAATCACAAAACTTCACAAAGCACACTTCTCCACAAATGTTGATACAGAAGCATTAACTTCTATATATTTCACTTAGAGCACTAGGGAATAAGACTACTTCCCTATATTTAGAACAGAGAATATACGAAGTAAAATTACTTAGAACTTGATACTGGGGTGGTTGTCAGGCTGCATTCTTGGTTATAAGTTTCTACACAACAGCTGAAATGTTTCTCCAACACTAAAATGATTCACATATGTCACTGCTACTCTTTTTTATAGGGCAGAAGACCGCCATAGAATGGGGAATGCTGAAGAAAAGACTTCCCTCGCCCCGCACTTTCAGAATGCAAATCACTCATTGGTTGAGAAAATTTTAGTGGGCGGTCGCTGAACGAATTTTAGTGGTGCGGTCCTTAAGTTTTTACCAAGCCGTGAGAGAGGGGCAGAGATAGAGAGAGCATTTTTATGTTATTGCTGCGTAAAAAATGTAAGTTGGTATCACGGGTACCCAGGGATTTGTTTCTAACCGAATTGTTCATTCTGCATAACCTAAAACTGTGATATTCGGCTATATCGGAGATGTGGGCCTGAGCTAGGTTGCGCCGTTTAACAAAATTTATTTAAAGTAAATGGACATTGTAAGCATGCTTAATGTTTTAGTAAGATTTCAATATTTTCGCTAAAACTACATGTGAATCATTGCTTGTTGCATGTAAATAAATAGCTCTATTTTTCTATTAATGAAGGGCACATTTTATTTCAAGAACTTGCATGTATGTGCGATTATCTATTTGTTATTAATGGTTAAATTTTACATGACGCTAATTGAATTAATCCCCACGCCCCGCTACCATTTTGAGCACCGTGGTGTCTGGTAGACGAATATATAGGCGGCCAAATTGCATACTAACTGAATTAATCCCCCGTGGGGTCTGGTACGCAAATGCATAGGTGGTTAAATTGCATACATACATGTTTGGTAGAACACTATATACACGAGGGTAATTCAATAAGTATCAGCACTTTTTATTTTCACAATTTTATTTTCACATCTGATAGATTATAAACACATCACTTCTCAACATAGTCTCCTTTTCTCAATACACTTAGTCCAGCGATCTACAAGCTTCCTAATGCCATCACAAAAGAATGTTTTTGGCTGTGTGCGTAGCCAGTCATGCACCGCCTACTTCAAGTCATCATCGCCTTGAAATCGCTGACCTCTCAAAGCATCTTTTAGTGGTCCAAACAGGTAAAAATCCGAAGGTGCCAGGTCTGGAATGTAGGCTGGATGGTCGAGAACTTCAAATTTAAGTTCTTGAAGGCATTTTCTAGTCTGTGCAGCGGTATAAGGTCGCGCATTGTCGTGTAACAGAATAACACCTTCCGACAATCTCCCTCTTCATTTTGTGCGAATTGCTTGCTTTAACTCATTCCGAGGAATGTCAGAATACGATGCACTTGTTACTGTAGTTCCACGCTCTAGATAATGTTCAAGGACAGGGCCTCGTGTATCCCAAAACAGTGTTAGCATAACTTTACCTGCTGACGGCTGCGCTTTGAACTTCCTTGCAATGGGAGATGTTGGATGCTTCCATTGTATGCTCTGTCATTTGCTTTCTGGTTCATAGTGATGGATCCAGGTTTCATCTCCAGTGATAATGCGCTCCAAAAAGTTTTCAACTTCATTATGATACCGCGCCAAAAGACGAGAGCAGACGTCCATACGATTACGCTTGTGCTCTTCTGTCAACTGTTTGGGCACCCATCTTGCATAAACCTTGTGAAAGCCAAGAATGTCATGAACTATCGAATAGGCTGATCCTTGACTGATGTCTAATGAAGATGGAATTTCTTTTATTGTTAATCTTCTGTCATCGAAAATCATGGCTCTGGTTTCTTCCTGTTGACGGTCGTCCTGAACGCTGAGCATCTGTCACATATGTCCGACCTTCCTTGAACATTTGAATCCACTTGTACACACTTCGCCGTGGTAACGCATTATTACCATACTGAGCACATAAACGCGTGTGAATTTCAGCTCCTTTCACACCTTCTGCCCACAAAAAACGAACCACGGATCTCTGTTCTGCCAGAGTACAAATTGAAAGCGGCGCAGCCATGCTCACTATTCGTACGATATGTGACAGCTACGAGTAGCCTAAATAAGCCTATACTGTTGCTAGCCTAAATAAGCCTATAGATACTTATTCAAGTACCCTCGCGTGTGTATATATATATATATATACACAAGAATCACTTATTCCGCGCCCCGACCATTCTTTTTAACAAAATTTAGGACACGGAGTTGCGAGCCAAACCTCGCAACTTCTCGCAACTTCTCTGTAAATAGGAGGAGATTGTAGACACCAATCGATCAGGGAAGTACTCCAGGATGGATGTTAGGAAGGAGTTAGGGAGTACTGGAACTCCTGTTTTTCCTGTCACTGTCCTCCTTAGCTGATCTTTTTCCGTGCCTCATCTACCCTGTGAGCAGTCCAGCATGCTCTGAAACACACATTTCTCCCTCTATTCCTCACTACACATACATGCTTCTTACACACTACACAACCTTTTCTAAATTTACCGTATATTTAAAAAAAAAGGCATCACTGAGCTTTGGAGACCTTGTTTTTGGCTCTCTCCGTCTTCTGTGAAAGGGTCACTTTTACGGGCGCTCCCCCTGAGCCCCCTCCTTTCTACATAAAAAAAATTTAAAAATAAACCGTTATTAGTACAATTAAAGCACCAATTATTTAAATATTTAATATTGTAAGTCTAAGTTTAAGTTTAGGTTAAATTCTCAACAGAATGTTTCAAGACGACGGTTTCCATAAACTGAAACCTATGTTAGGCGCACCGGTTGCTGTTGTGTGATTTTGAAACGGTGCACCGCCCTGCACGATAATTTTACTTAGTGTAGGGATGAACAAGGCGAGAATGGTTTGGAACTGGATGCGTATTTAGAAGGTGCAGACTCTTCGAAATATCATAAACTTTGGTACAAAGGACGGCTGAACTCATCTTCACTGTTCACCCTGAAGAATTGTTTCTTTATATAAGACGCAGTTGTCGGCACGATTTACAAACATACTTCAATTGTTGATATGAGTTGTGAAGATTTTACAGTTGAAAAGGTCAGCACGGAAAGAATAAATGCACGTTTGGAAAGGAGTGTTTATACACTTAAATTTAATGGCGATGTTGTAACAAACGATGTCACCTTTGTGCGTGCTTTTGACTGTACTCTATCCGTGTTTAAAGTGCGTGATAGTTTGACCCCAATTGTAAAGTGGGTACAACAGTAGTATTAAACGAGTTGAAAGCCCTTTGTATTGAATATAGACACCCGCATACTTTGAGTGGTGAATTAATGTTAAATCGCATTTGTTGTGTAGTACAAAGCAATGAGGATGTAAACGTGTGAGTGTACTATTTTATTTAAGTGTGGTAGGAACTGACGTTAATCCGTATATTTCCATTATATATATATATATATATATATATATATATATCACACACACACACACACACACACACACACATATATATATATATATATGATAAATAAAACCACGAAGGAAAGGAAACACAAAATGGTGCTCAAGCGCTTTCGTCTAATGACATCCTCAGGAACACTGAAGTACATAAAAAGGTTACAGCCTATATATAGGTTACAGAAAGAAAAAAGAGAAAAAAAATAACATACATACACACACACATATATATACATATACATACATATCTATATATACAAATACATACATACATACATACATACATACATATATATGCAATAAACAGAGAAGTAAAAATAAAAAATAAAAAATTAAAACCTTAAAGGATTACCAGTGAGGCGTACAGATTTGTAAGGAAAAATATCGATTTTTAGCACAAGATCAAATGGATTATAAAAATACAAATTTATACTGGAACTCTGCCGGGTTTTAACACACTGCTGCCTATGGTCAGGTTTCGATATATATAAAAAAATAAAATGCAAATTAAAAGTTAATAAAGTAGCAGACAAGTTTACCAAAGATTTAATGTTTTACCCTTCTTATCTAAATCTGTTTTAAAGGAATTCAAAATAACAGGATCGAGTTGAAAAAGACCTTTGCTTATGTTGAAGTTATTTGAAAGTTGGATAATGGCAGACTCAAGAATATTTCTATTAACAATGTTCCTTGAATGGAATAAAACTGAAGCATTATTCCAATCAATACAGTGGGCTAACTCTGACAAATGGACAAAAAGGGCACTGGACAACTGTCCTGTTCTAACGGAATATTGATGCTGTTTTATACGTGTGTGCAAATCCTTTCCCGTCTGACCTATGTAAAAGGAATCACATTGTTTACAGCCAATTTTATAGATAATGCCTGAATTATTGGTAGGGCTATTTTTTACTATGATATTTTTCACAATATTGTTATATGAAAATACTACATTAATATCCAAAAGTTTAAGTACATTAGCAAAGGTCTTTTTCAACTCGATCCTGTTATTTTGAATTCCTTTAAAACAGATTTAGATAAGAAGGGTAAAACATTAAATCTTTGGTAAACTTGTCTGCTACTTTATTAACTTTTAATTTGCATTTTATTTTTTTATATATATCGAAACCTGACCATAGGCAGCAGTGTGTTAAAACCCGGGCAGAGTTCCAGTATAAATTTGTATTTTTATAATCCATTTGATCTTGTGCTAAAAATCGATATTTTTCCTTACAAATCTGTACGCCTCACTGGTAATCCTTTAAGGTTTTAATTTTTTATTTTTTATTTTTACTTCTCTGTTTATTGCATATATATGTATGTATGTATGTATGTATGTATTTGTATATATAGATATGTATGTATATGTATATATATGTGTGTGTGTATGTATGTTATTTTTTTTTCTCTTTTTTTCTTTCTGTAACCTATATATAGGCTGTAACCTTTTTATGTACTTCAGTGTTCCTGAGGATGTCATTAGACGAAAGCGCTTGAGCACCATTTTGTGTTTCCTTTCCTTCGTGGTTTTATTTATCATAAATATTTTTCACGGGTTACTTTCGTGAAATAATTTTCATATATATATGATGTAAACCCACAAGGTTGTGGGTTTACATCATTCATTCATTTCACGTGTTAATTGTGAAATTCATCCCATATATATATATATATATATATTAATCAAGTGTTGTGTATTCTGATTTTGTTGTATATAGAATTCTTCTGTACTAACTGCATTATTTTTTGTTTTGAGTTATATATATATATATATATATATATATATAATATATATAGGCTGTAACCTTTTTATGTACTTCAGTGTTCCTGAGGATGTCATTAGACGAAAGCGCTTGAGCACCATTTTGTGTTTCCTTTCCTTCGTGGTTTTATTTATCATAAATATTTTTCACGGGTTACTTTCGTGAAATAATTTTCATATATATATGATGTAAACCCACAAGGTTGTGGGTTTACATCATTCATTCATTTCACGTGTTTAATTGTGAAATTCATCCCATATATATATATATATATATATATATATATATATATATATATATATATTAATCAAGTGTTGTGTATTCTGATTTTGTTGTATATAGAATTCTCTGTACTAACTGCATTATTTTTTGTTTTGAGTATATATATATATATATATATATATATATATATATATATATATATATTATTTACGGACTATATATACATATATATGTATATACTGAGATAAAACTGAGAAAAACATTTTTTCTTCCAGTGTAAAGGAGAATTAATAAAGTTATTTCCATGTATGTACTTTTCCTCCGTATATATATATATATATATATATATATATATATATATATATATACCATTCATTTCCTTTAATATTTGTTTCCATGGTGTAAAGGCGAAATGAAACAACTTCATCGTTCTGTTTATTTAATATATATCGAAATACATTAGGTAAATATGTATATACATTAGGTACAAAACAGGGATAATACATACATGATTTAGTTAACGCATATATTTACATCAAACAAAAAAATAACACACCTGGTAGAGAAGAATCGTATATAAAACAAAACCGGAATATACAAGGCCTAGTTAATATATACACATATCAGATTATGGAAGTACAACTGCATACTAATTTATTCTCTCGGCAGTCAAACTATTTAACCATTTAAAGTGATTATACTCTGGAACTTGCGCGCAGGTTCCGTAGCCCGTAAGCTGCAGAATCTGCGCACAAATTCCGGAGCCACTTCGTATTAAATTTATTGCAATTCATTACACTCCTATATTAACAATGTTCACTACAAACATCTCTCTCGGCGACAATTATTAAATCTATTATAATTCATTACACAATCCAAATTGATCATAAGGGCATTTAATAGTATATTTAACCTCATCTATGTTATAACATTATGTGTGGCTTTTTATGACGACACACACACACCGATTTGTAGAGCCGATGCTAATCTATGTTCTTTCACTTCGGGTGATGATTCTTAACTGACCTAATTCGCAGTTCACCTAAATCCATGAACTCGCTCCAAACTATTTTTATTTTTTCGCGATAAGCGGTGGGCGGGGGTGGATCCCCGATTCCTACGTTTATAGCAGGATGGTGTATAAGTATATAATTTTTTTTAGGGCCTCTTTACTCGCTGACGATGTTTTACAGTTAATTTATTTTTTCTATTTATCACATGTATTATAAATAAATTATGTTCCAGCTGCCGTTTCATTTCCTCCTGTGTGTGTGTGAGTAGGGGGGTTCACAGCCATCATCCCCGCCTACTTTGTACCCGTGCTGTTGGAAGGGTCTTCCTCCATACATCAGTTCAGTAGGGTTCAGTCAAGCACACAGCAGCAGCTTATACATTTCTAATAAACAATCTCAAAAGAGGCCAACATGTCTGAAAACCGCGACGTCGGGAACCAAGAAAGGTAGGCTACATTCCAGGTACCTAATTACCGTCGTCTCCTTTAAAAGGGGTGTTCGTTATACAGTGCTAGTATGTATATAAATGGTCTTCAGTGATAAGCTGAATACGACTCTTAATTACTCCGTTTTTATTTGCATTTCTGTCAACAGTGACGAGGAACGAAGTTATCTAGCTGATATTAGCTCGGCCGAGAGCACGTGTAACGGTAGCGTCGCCCTAGAATCTGCGGGACAAACACGCCGTATGAAATGTAAACCGTCAAGGCCGGATTTCGGATCCTTATAACTCTCGCTCACTTTGGGGGGCCCCATACAGCCAGAGGTTGTTATTATCGGCTTTATTATTATTATTATTATTATTATTATCATTATTGGGGTTGTCACGGCTTACGTATGAATGTTCATTTCAGGAGGGCATCTTTCGCGGTTGAGAGACCGAGTATATTGCCCAACGCCTCTACCCCAAAGAGATCCCCGACTACGCCACAGCTTCTCGTCAAGATCAACGCCTATGTAGGCTCCCTCAGATGTATCGCCTGCTAGAAAAAAGTTACGTTAATCATATATATGTATACACACAGTATATATATATATATATATATATATATATATATATACGAGGGAATCCAAAAAGTTTCCGGAAAAGTTTAATAATTCAATCATTTCAAATCAGAATTTAATGAATTCTTGGTTTGACATGAATTTGGACCTTCATACATATTAGGCCATGCTAAGACTTGGTGACAGTGTTTTAAGACGGAGTTAAAAAGAACCCTATTTTTCATGGCAACGGAAATCTCAAAATTCGAGTGGAGAGCTAACATTAAATTCCTAACAAAACTTAAATGGAAACCACCACAAATACTTGATGCCTTACGTGAAGTTTATGGAGATGAAGCACCTAAGAAATCAGTCGTTTATGACTGGATCAAAAGATTCAAAACGGGTCAAGAGGTTCTTAATGATAACCAAAGGAGTGGAAGGCCATCAACATCAATTAATGAAGAAACTGTTGCTGCTGTTCGGTCACTAGTCGAAAAAGATCGTCGAATTTCCTGTGAAATAATAGCCAATGAGGTGGGTATCTCTCGTGGTTCTGCTCATTCCATTTTGGTGGATACCTTAGAACTTAGCAAACTTTCTGCTCGGTGGGTGCCTAAAGCGTTGCGCCAAGAACAGTTTGACCAAAGGGCTAGTCTTTCTGTTGATCTTTTGAATCGAATGGAAGTTCATGAAGATTGTTTTATGCATAGACTTGTAACAGGGGATGAAACCTGGATTTATCAGTATGATCCGGAAAGCAAAGTTCAGTCAAAACAATGGCTCCCAAGAGGATCAGATGGCCCAATCAAATTTAAAGCAGAAAGATCAGCTAAAAAGGTAATGGCCACAATTTTTTGGGATTGTGAAGGAATAATTTTAGTGGACTTTCTTGAAGGACAAAAAAACAGTCACCGCCCAATATTATGAAAATGTTTTGAGGAAGCTGAAAGATAAGCTTGTTGAAAAAAGACCTGGTAAACTTCATCGCGGGGTGCTTTTCCATCACGACAATGCACCTGCTCACACTGCAAATGCCTCAAGAGCCGTGTTACGGGAATTTCGATGGGAAATCATACCTCACCCCCCCCTACAGTCCGGATCTAGCCGCTTCCGACTTTTTTTTATTCCCAAAAATTGAAGGATCACATAAAAGGAACGCGTTTCGACTCGATAGCAGATGCCAGAACAGCAGTTTTGAGATGGTTTCAGTCGAAAAACTCTGAATTTTATAAAAATGGATTGGAACGCTGGAAACATCGCTTAGAAAAGTGTATAGAGATAGGTGGGAATTATGTCGAACGTTGTTGAGCATTCCTAAACGTATATCCTCTTTTGTGTTTCTTTTATTAAAGTTATTTGACCATTCTGGAACTTTATTAAAGGGTTTTTGTATTAAAGCTTTTTGAATTTTCCGGAAACTTTTTGGATTCCCTACGTATATATATACGATTAGCTGCACATAATTCGGTTTCTGTTTGTTTAAAACATTTTCATTACAACTTAACTAGTAACAACGTTATTATTTAACACACACGTCCTACCTCCAGGTTAGATTATTCCAATGCAGAAATTTGGGAAATTAGCGTGCACAGCGTGGAAGGCATGCAATATCCTTCGGGCAAATGTTCGCGGAGCTCCACCGACGTAAATCATTCCTTCCACCACACGCTCCGGTTTTTTGTCATCATCGAAGTCGGAAATTGAATGGCTGCTTGCAGCACGGAGGCCCCCTTCTCCAGACCTAATGGCAAACCATCTCTCTGATGTTGCCGGGCATGACCCGAGCCCCCTCAGCCCGGTTCAACAGCATCCAGCGTTGCGAAGACGTTATGATTCAGGGTACGGGAAGGTAGATTCGAGGGTTTCAACAATAATATTTGATGAAGATGACGGACCCGAAAACGACCCGTTGTAGCTGTATTTATTTACCCGTGTTGTACATAATTATTCTCATACGTTGTATGTTTTCCCGGTTCGCATCACATTCTGCGAATCCCTGTATATATTTTGGATAGAACTATAGAATCGTGTAAATTGTTATAAAGATGAAAAATTTGGTTTTCCCACTGTAGCTATATTTATTTAGCCGTATTGTACATTTTGTTTGCTCATTAAATAATTATTCTCAAACGTTGTATGTTTTACCCGGTTTGCATTACATTCGGTGAATTCCTGTATATATTTTGGATAGAACTACATTTTGTTTGCTCAGTAAATAATTATTCTCAAACGTTGTATGTTTTACCCGGTTTGCATTACATTCGGCGAATTCCTGTATATATTTTGGATAGAACTACAGAACGGTGTAAAATGGTACAAAGATGAAAAATTTGGTATTATATTTGCATGCTGTTGCATTTCCATAATATGGGAGAGCTATCAGATGTAACGGTAAACTTTTCTTTATTTTTTAAAAAGTCGGTTTTTTAAGACGTTTCGTATAGGACTAAATATCTCATGCTGTACACAATATATATATATAAGATGAAAGCGGTATACTTCCTTAGAGACTAATTGCGGGTAAATTTTATTGTAATTATGTCTATTGTATATATATGTGTGTGTACACACACACACACATATATATATATATATATATATATATATATATATATATGTGTGTGTGTGTGTGTGTGTGTGTGTAAATAACGCTTTCAACCTTTATCAAACTACATCTCTTAAGATCGGAAATTCAAGTTACTGTACGAAGTGTGTAAACGCTATTCCCGCAGATTCATCAACCTGTTTTGTTTGTGTACATTAATAAAGTATTAAAATTTCTTTTCATGTCAATTAATGTATATAAAGAATATCAGATATACCTCCTTATAGCCTTACTGAGAGTAAATTTTTAAGAGATTGTGACTTCAAATGTATTCAGTTAGCTTATGAACAAGCGAATAATTAATATTTGAGCAGATGTACGTTTTAACTGGAAAATAAATTGCGAAACGCTAAGATTCCAAAAGATTTGTCATGAATATTAAAATAGGGGCAAGTTATACAACACTCGCATGATGCCGGGGCTGATTTAATTCCTTGAAGTACTATAGTTGGGGTGCTTTATCTGACCTTAAAATTTGATGCTAGTACCTTAGTTTGATATGCCGCGAAAATGCAATGACGATGATACCTACATGATTTATAAGAGTACCTGTACAGTGTTTTGAATATAGTTGCCCGCTAGCTGAGATAAATCTTCAATCTACATCTCTTGTGTGTGTGTGTGTGTGCGCGCAAAAATATACACATCCAATATATATATATAAATATGCCCAAGCATCCATGACTAATAAAGACGAACCCGTGCATTAATATTATTGCTATTATTTTATATATACATAACCTGTCCAGTGTCCATGGAAGAACCTGTGTGCCGCCAAATATTGGAAGAAGAACCTACACTCAAGGTTTAATTACCCATGAATTTCGCACGATATTGTTAAGCGAGAGGTGGAAAGATTCGCCACGGTTGTCTGAGTATATGTACATTTTAGCTAAACTGAAAAATTGCGAAACACCAAGATTCCAAAAGTGTTGCAATGAAAATAGTGCTAGGTTATATAGGGCTCTTTGATAGCATAGATAATGCTTGTTTAGTATGTGGTCATAGACTGCAAAGCGAAAACTCCAGGAGTTATATATTGGTGTTACGGCGAGATTTACTCTTGAGAAACCGCCTTTTGTTTTTAGGGGGGGAAATATTGTATATATATATTGATATCCGTCAATCTTTTACCGTTAGGTGGGCCAATTTACTATTCGTATGTTTTGGTTCCTCTTGCGGAGTGGGACAAAGCTCCTTGCTCTCTCCTATGCTGATTAATGTGTATATTGACGTATTAATTGTTCCACTTGATGAGGCAACAGCGGTATGTTGTATACATGACCCAAGGATAAATAACTTAGTTTATGCAAATGATATGGCGCTAATAAGTCCCACTATTAAACGTCGGGTCGGTTACTAAAGTGTACGAAGTGTATTCGTAGGAACATAATATTCTTTTTAATGTTACCAACCAGCTGGTATTAGATTCAAAATGAGAGGCGATGTAATTGGGGAAGTACAAGAGCTTAAGTATTTGGGTGAAGCCAGCACCAACTCCTTGAGTGTTGACCCAAATATAAGAAAACAATCTCGAAGCCTTTGTGCTAAAGCGAATATGACTGTAAGGAACTTCCGGCTCTGTAGAAATGTAGCTAAAGACACTCTCTTTCATCCTTTCTGCAGTAATATATACGGGCAGGCAACTCTGGGTGATTTATAAAAAAAGGACCCGAGATGAACGGCTTCGCAAATGTTTGCTATCCGCAATGTCCCGAGTTTTCCCGTGGGTAACAAGAGGCGTTCAATGCAGTCTAATGCAAAGAATTAAAAAAATCAACCGCCCATTATCCAGGCTATCCATGACCCCAGCCGTTTGTCTTCTAAGCTATTGAATTCATAGTATGAAAACGTTTGTCTATAGCTCCACTTAACTTAACTGTAATATTTCAAATTAATTGTATATATTTTTATTCTTAGTAAGTGAACTGTTATTGTATTATTAATATTTGCCATATACTGTAGATTATGTTCTGTTGATAAAACTTTCCTTTTCATATTTTCATATATTAGTGTCAGAGAGAGAGAGAGAGAGAGAGGAGAGAGAGAGAGAGAGAGAGAGGGGAGAGTGAGGAATATTGCCCAAAGCACGGGCCATACTATATGTAATTACACTAGAGCAGTGGTGCACAAACTTTTTTGATGTGAGAGCGAAGCGAAGAAAATAACTAAATGTATTAGCCTACTTACTTTCCATCTAAGTCATAAATTGGGTCACTTTTATATTCTAAGATTTTCATTGAATTGAAAAGACCCGTGGGGCCACTGAAAAGACCCGTGGGGGACACATTTGGCCCGCGGGCCAGGGTTTGTGCATCACTGCACTAGAGTGTGAAAGCTCCGAGATATCAGAAGTGCGAGATTGAAACTACTGTGTGTGTAGGCGTGGGTGGATACTGTCTTTAAAGTATCGGATGTCGCTGGGAGCAATATCTCGAATTAATTGCAAATTTTCATATTGAATATCAAACATTCATCTTTATCGTCTAATTTGGATAATTTTTTAAAATAATTTTGAATAGTTTGTGTTTTCGTTTTATAATCTATTAGATGTACTGCATAGCTAAGTATATATAATATATATATATATATATATATATTACACACAGACCGTGAAACGGACATGTTAAGTGCTTTAAAAAATGGACGCTCAATTCTGCCAGTTAAGGTTTAAGTTTTGGTTTTTGGCTGAAAATAAAATAGTTACCCCTTTTTCTTTGACGTATTCAATCCGACGTGAATGGAACGAGTTTCTTGCGTATATTGAGGTTCTTAATATAGTAAGCTAGGTGTAGCTGTAAACCCGAGATCTTGTTCCAAAGCTGGATCCTATTTGCTTGGCAGATAGCTGATGAAGGAAGCTATATTTTGGGGTTTCTTTGCGAGTGATCCGTTGCTCACGTCAGGCTAACATCATGAAAAAGAAAAACTGTAATATGTGTCATTTATCATTACTTATTCAAACTACAGGGTGTCCCGTAAGTCTGGACCCATAGGGATTTATAATATATTTTTTTATTATGTTATTATTATTATTTTATTATTATTATTTTTTTTTTATTTTTTATTATGATTTTTATTTGTGGGGCCACTTGAAAGCCAAAGTGTACGAGGTCAAACTTCAGAACATTTCCACCTTAAAGCACGCATTGTGGAGGCGTGTCAAGAAATTTCTGCGACTGTGATTCAGAAAGTGCTGTCGCAGTGGAGATTGCGGTCTTCAACTATGTGTGCGACACAACGGCGGACACTTTGAACAGATTATGTAATAAATTTTTGGACTATTTTGTAATTTTATTATTTTTCCCTATGGGTCCAGACTTACGGGACACCCTGTATAGTGGATTTGTGATAATAAAAACCCACTCTAATAGACAGAGTTTATTTCCACAACAGTTTCGATGCCCACTGGCATCCTCTTCGGGTGGATACAGAAAAACGTTTTTTTTTTTATCCACCCGAAGAGGATGCCAATGGGCATCGAAACTGTTGTGGAAATAAATCTGTCTATTAGAGTGGGTTTTTATTATCACATTTTGACCTTCACGTAGAAAAAAGTTAAGTTTTTTGCATTTATAGTGGATTTAATTTTCCCAGAAGAGCTCATTGTTCGATGCACGGTCTGTGTGTAACATAAAAGATCTCAGGGGACCATTCTGAGTTCAATCCCACATATATGTGTGTGTTGTGTGTGTGTGTGTGTGTGTGTGTGTGTGTGTGTGTGTGTGGATCCTGCCTTAAAAGTATCGGATGTCGCTGGGAGGCAATATCTCGAATTAAATTTGGTGTTAAATTAGCATGCAGTTGTGCTTCCATAATATGGGAAAGTTATCAGATGTAACCGCAAACTCTTTATTTTGGTGGAATGACCGAAACGGATAATGGGGCGAAAAACTATCGTATATTTAATA
>JAJOZX010000435.1:5000-7500 GCA_023014485.1 Bathynomus jamesi
AAGGAAAAAAACTATGGTATTTGTCATTTATCATTACTTATTCGGACTATAGTGGATTTAATTTTCCCAGAAGAGTTCCTTGTGCCATGCACGGTCTGTGTTTACATATATTGTTCTCAGGGAACCATTCTGAGTTTGTGTATACTAAACGGACGTGTTTCGTGCCTTGAAAAGTGGACGCTCAATGTCCCGGTTGAGGTTTAAGTTTTGGTTTTTTTTGGCTAAAAATACAATAGTTACCCCCTTTTTCTTTGATTTATTCAACACGACGTGAATGCAACGAGTCTTTTACTTATATAGAGGTTCTGAGTGTAGGGATCTAGGTTTGCTTTAAACCCTAGATCCACGTCCCAAAGCTGGATCCTGTCTGCTTTGCAGATAGCTGGTGAGGGAAGCTATATTTATGGGATCTCTTTGCGAGAGACCCGTTGCCCACGTCGGGCTAAAATCATGAAAAAGGGAAAAAAACTATGGTATTTGTCATTTATCATTACTTATTCGGACTATAGTGGATTTAATTTTCCCAGAAGAGTTCCTTGTGCCATGCACGGTCTGTGTTTAACATATATTGTTCTCAGGGAACCATTCTGAGTTTGTGTATACTAAACGGACGTGTTTCGTGCCTTGAAAAGTGGACGCTCAATGTCCCGGTTGAGGTTTAAGTTTTGGTTTTTTTTTGGCTAAAAATACAATAGTTACCCCCTTTTTCTTTGATTTATTCAACACGACGTGAATGCAACGAGTCTTTTACTTATATAGAGGTTCTGAGTGTAGGGATCTAGGTTTGCTTTAAACCCTAGATCCACGTCCCAAAGCTGGATCCTGTCTGCTTTGCAGATAGCTGGTGAGGGAAGCTATATTTATGGGATCTCTTTGCGAGAGACCCGTTGCCCACGTCGGGCTAAAATCATGAAAAAGGAAAAAAACTATGGTATTTGTCATTTATCATTACTTATTCGGACTATAGTGGATTTAATTTTCCCAGAAGAGTTCCTTGTGCCATGCACGGTCTGTGTTTAACATATATTGTTCTCAGGGAACCATTCTGAGTTTGTGTATATATATATGTGTATATATATATATATATATGTATATATATATATATATGTGTGTATATATATATTATATGTATATATATATATTAGGGTGGTCCTCAAGCATAGGGGGGATTTTCAAACGTATATTTATCTTGCTCCCAGGGTCTCAATCTGTGAGGTTATGCATAAAAACACTGTGGTTAAAATGTCATTGAGAAATAATAATATTTACCCTGTGCTCAAGAAGGTTGGTTGAAGTTATGCCCCTATGTGGGCCGTTGACACGCCTTGCTGAGAGGGTCGGATTGTGTGTGGTGTTGCTCTCACCTTTGACAGTTTTTTTTTTTGGCTTGCCTTTAGAATTGGTATTAAACGTTTCCAATGTATCTTCCCCTGGTGTTATTTTGGTGAAATGGCCAGTACACGTTCAAAAGACTTCCTTGTGACGCCAGTCTCTGCACTCACGGGGAGCAAGCTGCCGTCCATCGGCGACGTCCTCGGCCTGACTCTGCACAAGCTGAGCACGAAGGCGGCAACGACGACGAGGGAGGCTGTCATGGCCGTTGCTGATGAAGTGCTTATCTTGTGGACGAAAGCGCGGATTCCAACGACGAGATGAGACCACATCACTGAAGCTAGAGAAGTTGTATGGCGAATACAAGCTTCTCAAGAAGAACAAGAATCAACGCTCAGATGCCCAGATTGCACGGGAAGCCTCCTTCCAGCAGATATTTTGCAACATCTTCGATATCGCCCACGCTGACGCACTGAACATGATGAACATCGAGGAGGACAAGGCCTTCCTGATCGCCCAACGAGAACCCGGCCGCAGGGGGACCATGGGAGCTGATGTGGTCCTGGCTCGCACAGAGCGCAATGTTGCGCAGCGGAGGGAGGCTGAACAACGCCGTCGGCGCCGTGCGACTGAAGAAATGGCCACTACTTCTCAAATAGCAGAACTGGCCTCTTCCAGCTCGAGCTCTTCACCCCCCAGCGACTTTCCCACCCGTGGCGCTGTCGGAGGTTGCAGCCCACCCAAGCGCAGTCGGCCGGCGAATATCATTTCACCGGCACTGGCGGCTAGCTTGGACCGCACGAAGCTGACCGACCGCGACGCCGTTTACGTGCTCGGTGAGACGGCTCGGTCCCTTGGCCACAACATTGATGAGTTGAACATCAACCGGTCGCCCATACGGCGCCAGAGGATGGCGCAACGCCAACAAGTTGCCGCTCAGCTCAAGGAGCCCTTCCATCAAGAAGCTGCGCTCGTTGTTCACTGGGATGGGAGGCTGATGGCGGATCTGACGTCCAAGGAACAGGTTGATCGACTCCCGATCCTGGTCTCTTGTGGTGGCGAGGTGCAGCTCCTCCAGGTCGCCAAGCTCGGTTCCGGTACTGGTGCAAACTGTGCCAAAGCTGTGGTGGAAGCTCTGCGAGACTGGGGATTGGATGACAAAGTTGGT
>JAJOZX010000435.1:12500-15000 GCA_023014485.1 Bathynomus jamesi
TTTTATTTACACCACTTTCTGTAAAAAAAAAAAAAAATATCAAGAAATTTACACAAACAGTGAAATCTGACAAATTTGAGACACAGCCACCCGCAACGAAGGCTACCAGAACACTAATTTGAGAATGCGTTGGATAGCTCTCATATCAGCGAGCAACCTCAAAGTTACCAGATGTCGCTAGAACAAATAGAAAGTGAATTACGTGTCTCTGAATATCAAGGGAAAATATTGTGTTTTCTTGAGTGATCGGATACTTTTCGCGGGCACTGTATATATATATATATATATATATATGTGTGTGTGTATATATAATTATATATATATATATATATATATATATATATATATATATATATAGTGATGTAGCGGATGTCATTTTTTTCACATCCGCGGATGCGGATGTTTGATTTCGACATCCGCGGATGCGGATGTCTACATTTTCGTTATTTTTTAGGATATATTCGAGATTTGTTGTGTTTAACGTATATAATAAGTTATTATATAGAGAGAGCTGTAGCTATAATGTAGTATAATTGATTAATTGTACAATAATTGCTGTACTTTTCTCTGAACATATAAAATAATATCAAGCATCTAACTAATATAGAAATCAGTTAGTGAATTCGTCTGCAAATAAATTCGTTATATTTTGTTGAGTTTCAGCCACAATTAGAAACCATAATTGTGTTACCAGGATGCGGGACGTGAACCCAACTCAAATGCACCCCACCGACCTCTTTCCCCAACCTCCACCCTTACAGAAAGAGATCTTTAATTAGCTTGATAACTATTTATATTAAGTTTAAAGTTTTATTAGGCATATTTATAAATGAGTAATTAAAATAAAGTAAACTAAGATGTTCATCGTTTAATGTTCAAACTTAATTATAGGAAGGTTATGCTTAAGGAACATTAATTTTTCTGCCTTTTCTGCTGCCAGTCTGTTTCTCTTTTCATCATATATTAATCCAGCACTGCTAAATAATCTCTCGCTTGGTACGTTTGTTGGAGGACAGGCTAAATGTTTCCTTGCAAGTTTACTCAAGTATGGATAGATATTCTGCGTATTTTTCCACCAACTAATAGGATTGTCACATGCAGCCAGGCGTTTTTCTTGGTGATAGCTCTCGATCATTTTTACTACATCTTTTGACATCGTGTAGGTCTCATCATTGCTGCTTCACTCAAGAAACTGAGAGACAGATTATGTGATAGATTTGCTTGTTGAAGGTGTTGGTTCTGTCACTGAAACTTTTATTCCTTTGGTGGGTGGCGAAGCGACAGATTCAAGCGATTGAAGCTTTTCAACTGCTTTGCCAAGTGATGATTTAACTCGTTCTAATGTACTAGGTGAAAATAACTTAGCTTTGTAACGTGGATCTAAGTAGGTTGCAAGAGAGTAACTTCATACAAGAACAGCCTTTCATCTTGTCGCTTGCATCACTTTTGCGCACAATGAACTAGTTCTATTAATATAGTAGAATTTGATAATTTCCGCTTATTAATGACATTTTATCTCAACGGTCCACATCCGCAGTCCAAAGTGCGGATGCGGATGCGGGTGCGGATGCGGATGCGAGAAAATGTGCGGATGTTATGCGGATGCGGATGTGACCTACATCACACATATATATATATATATATATATATATATATATGTATATATATATGTGTGTGGGTATATATATATATATATATATGTGTGTGGGTATTGTGTATGTCCTCCGTGGTGGCGGAGGGCACCTACAATTTTACGTGGGTTCCGAACCAGAAGAACATAAGAAATTTATGTAAAAACTGCCGGTAAATTGGCAATGACCAATTTTTACGAAACTAAATAATTATCAATTTAAAACCAATTAATTATTGATTTAAAACTAAAGATAGAATCTCTCGATCCAGAGGATCTAGTCATAATAGACTAGTATCCACAAATATGTTACACTATATCTATTTATAACGGACATGCAAATATATCAGATCCAAAGAATCCAGTCAATTTCATTACGGTATCCATCAAGTCACGGTCCATATCGATTGCGGACCAAGTCAAAATTTACAACCATATACATTACAATATATACACTTACGAGGAAAAGTGTAGGTGTGGCTGTAAAGACTGTACAGTAATGTAGAAATGTGTGTGCACCCATTATGGGTCTCCCATTTAAAGGTGTTTGTAGGGCAAGTGAAGATCATGAGTTTTTCAATACCTCACAGTACTATGGGGGGCACCGCTCGGCAGAGGAATCTCTTTAAATGGGGGGTGTAAGGACAGAGTATCCCCTAACCCAAGACGCTGCCTCTCTATATCCCACAACACTTGTGTTGAGCTGTGGGATCTATCCCCACAAAGCCTTAATTTTACTACCTTAAACTATACCCTTTCTATCAACATATGCGTCTAATCGATTTTTAAACATGTTTATAGACGTGCTACTAATTACTTCTACCGGCAAACTATTTGAGCTATTTACTATTCTATGCGTAAAAAAGTTTT
>JAJOZX010000435.1:20000-180000 GCA_023014485.1 Bathynomus jamesi
TAATTGAAAGAGTTCAAGATTTAATAAATCAAACAGTCTTAATCATGAAGGAGGCACGCCACTCTAAACAGCCAAGAGATGATTATAAAGAATTTTTTCAACTTGTTCTCTTGTTTTTTTGGAGAAGAAAGCATTTCTAATACTCCCTTGAAGAGACCTGGAGCGTACCATCATGCAAGATGGATGGCAAAAGGAATTTATGCATTTAAGCTTTTTCTTCTCCAAAATCAATTTAAGATGACTAAAAAAGAACTTGATGCAATAACAGAAATTTGTTTATTTGTTGCATTGGTATACGCAAAATCTTGGGCAAAAGCTTCTCAACCAGAGGAACCCCCAAATGTTGATCTTAAATTTTTGCAAGATCTTGCAATAATGGAGGAAAATTCTTTGATATCAAGTGTTATCAAGCAAGCCCAAAATGCCCATTAAACGACATCTGTGGTACCTCTCAGAAACACTTGTTGGATTAAGCTTCTTTGACAAAAGCATATCCCTTGAAGAAAAGGAGCAAATGCGAAATAATATCAAAATGCCTCCAAGAAATAAGGGACTGAAACGTTTAGAAGCAAAGGTAACCCTAGCTTCTTTTAAAGAAAAAAGGATTTCTGATTTTGTTACTTCAAGGACTAAATCTCTTTTTGATGCTCTACATCTCAATTCTCTCTCCACTGAAAATTCTGCATCAACATGGGGAATAGATTCTGAGTACCAAAGAGGCTGTGCTAGAGTTTGTGCCCTTAGAGTGACAAATGACACAGCTGAGCGGGGTGTTGCATTGATTGAAAAATTTAATCAAGCAGTGACAACTAAAGAAGAGGACAAACAATACCTGCTCAAAACAGTTTTCAAGAATCGTAAAGAATTTCCAACAAAAAATAAAGCAGAACTTATGAAAATGAGGAAAAACTAATCTTTTCAGCATTAAAAGGAAAAGTGCAATTTTCTCGGGACCCCTAAAACTTGACGTAGAGGTTTCAAATTTTGTAATTTGATTAAGGTAAGCAAAAGGAATAACATTACTCATGTGGAACAAATATTTTTAAACCTTCATTTTTTTGGTCCACACTAGCACTGTATATATATATATGTGTGTGTGTGTGTGTGTGTATATACACTATATGATCAAAAGTATTCGGACACCCCGGAAAATCCACATTTCTGCAAATATCACCTTCGCCGAAAGGTATGCTGGGAAAAAGCGTGGCGAAACTATAATGCTGAGGTGTTCTGTTAAGTTATCAGTAACTGTTGTGAAGCCATGCCGTGCGGACGTGAACTCTCCGAGTTCCAACGTGGACTCATCATCGGATGTTATTTAAGTAACGTTTCTATATGAAACATTGCAGCCAAACAGGATATACCAAAGTCGACTGTAGTGGATGTTATCATGAGATGGAAGCACGACGGTGCAACTAACGCGAAAAAATGTTCCGGACGACCACGCAAACTGACGGAACGTGATAGAAGAAGTGTGGTACGAGACCGTACGACATGTCAAGAAGTCCCGCACGTCCTCTGCCGCTTCCATCGCTGAGGAGGTAGGAAGAGCATCCGGTACCTCCGTTAGTACTGTAACTATCCGCAGAGATGCACAGACTCGGTTATTATGGTAGAGCAGCTGTACACAAGCCACTGATTACAAAAGTTAATGCCACGCGTCGTTTGGCCTGGTGTGTCTCCCGTCGTTCCTGGACCGTGGAGGACTGGAAAACTGTTCTTTGGAGCGACGAGTCGCGGTATTCACTCTTCCAGTCTGATGGGCATGTTTGGGTGTGGCGACAGCCCGAAGAACGGCTTCTTCCTGACTGTGTACGTCCAACGGTGAAGTTCGGTGGAGGGTCCATCATGGTATGGGGTTGTTTTTCCTGGCTAGGGCTCGGCCCGTTGGTTGTTATACCCACTACCATGAACGCTGACGTTTATCTTGACGTTCTGGACAATTCGGCCCTCCCTACACTGTGGCAATACTACGGAGATGGCCATTGTTTGTTTCAACAGGATCGAGCTCCCTGCCATACTGCAAGGCGTGTGCAGGACTGGTTTCGTGAAAATAAGGTGGATTTGTTAGACTGGCATGCTCAGAGCCCCGATCTCAACCCAATCGAGCACATGTGGGATGAACTGGAGCGACGGATACGAAACCGCACACCACGCCCGGCTTCACTTGCATCAGCTCTGCAAGAGGAATGGCGAGCCATTCCTGCACAGACTTACCGAAAACTGGTGGAAAGTATGCCTCGACGTGTTGACGCTGTAATAAAAGCAAAGGGTGGACCTACTGGTTACTAAATGCCATAATAAAACCATTTTTCCCAAAACCATGCGGTGTCCGAATACTTTTGATCATATAGTGTATATGTGTGTGTGTGTGTATATTAGGGTTATGACATTTTTATAACCTCATGTTCCTGTATCATAAATCGATGAACTTTTGCCCCCTGACAATGAAAATAACAGTTTTTTCGATATATTTTGAAAAAACTTCACCCCAAAATAAAAAATAAAAAATTAATAAAATAATAAATATTGGTTGCTCCTTGGTATAGCTATTGCAGATGGGTCTCTGTTCCAGTGATTTTCTAGAGTATTTAGTGCTTTTCGGTATTGTTGCAAGATATTGGACAATTTATGATAATCATCAGGTAACCAATCTAGAATGGTGCAATGCAGCTGTCTCGAATATACTAATATACTATATTTGCTTTCGGGGTGACTTTTTTTTTAATTCTGAAGAATTAGGCCCTTTTTTATTGTTTTCAAGCAAAAGTTCATCGATTGATGATACAGGAAACTATTTATGACAAAATTAAAAAGTCATAACCCTAGTGTATATATATATATACAGGGTGGGCGGAAAGTAGCTCCCTATTTTGGATTGGTAAAAAAATACGTATATTATCCATTTATTTCAGAAGAAATAATATGAAAAGGTAGGCATACATGGTAGGTTTTCTCTAAAATTCAATGTGGGCTCCAACTCTTTCCACCAGCTTCTGGAGCCGCCCAGGAATGGCGTCCACTGACTTTAGCAGGAACTCCGGCGGGATGGAGGACATGACTTCCCGAATTCGGTCCTCCAGTTCTTCCAATGTCCTCGGTTTGGTGCGGTAGACTTCTTCCTTTACCCACCCCCAAAGAAAGAAGTCGCACGGTGTCAAGTCGGGGCTCCTGGCTGGCCATTGATGTGGACCACGACCACATAACCTCTCTTATATTTAGGGACAGAATATATTGACAATAATAATGTTTAATTTATAAAGCACTTATCAGAATATAAAATACTCTTCCTAGTACTACACATACACAAGTCTTTGAGAATGAATTAAGAGACAGTATTCTCATCCAGTGAATCCAAATTTTAGACACTAATAATATAATAATAAGAAAAAAGAATTTGAAAAGATTTTTATAACTATTAAGTAGATAGACAAATCTTAGATAAAAATTTTAGAAATATTATATAGACAATCTTAAATAGTATACATTCGATAGAATTTATTTTATCTTCTTTGAAAAGTTATTTAATTCTTGAAGCGGAAAAATGTATTGTATTCTTGTTCCTCCTCGTAAACTTGCTTCAATACTCCCAAATATATTTTCTGTTGGAACATGACAAACATCATCTTGTGCAGGAAAAATGTATGAGGGACATACGCCCGAAGGATGGAGAAATTTTATCAGAAAATCATCATATTCACAGTCAAAGGACTGGACTAATCCGAGCCATAGTTTATTTTCATACATACAACCCACAAAAGAGCCTGTTTCAATTTCGCGTTGAGAGACAGTATTATGTTCTTGAACCGAAGCAGAAACTCTAATGAGCTCTTTTATTTCGACTGACTGTGCACTCTGAGAGAGTGGATAAACCTTCAATGAATTCTTGGAAATTGGGACGAAGCGATGTAATTGTTGAGTACCTTTGATAGAAGTAATAGGTTCACTCAGACGTTTTTGCAAAGAAAGCTCTACATCTACAACTTCGTAGAAGCCTTTATCTGTTTTTGTCCCGGCTTCAATCCAGCTATAAAACAAATTCATAAATTTAGGTTGCGTAAAATAATCAAATATCAAATATTTTGTATATATGTATTCTAGTGCTGATGCTAATATTTAAAAACAGAAAACTAGGAATTTGGCATTAAGAAACAAATGTCCTGAACGCACTCTCTTGTTTTATTACCTGTTTTAATATGGCTTTCATCAAATAAAGGTAAAATATTGTCGCTGAGCAAATCTTTATTGAATTGCCTGTCTTGAACGACAAATTCTTCCAATGGTGGTGGATTCGTGGAATCGCTGCTGCTTCGCTCCATACATTCGTTAAGTATGTCTGGCTCAGGTATTGGTGCAGGTTCCGGCTCTCTGGATGAACGTTGAACATGTTCTAATACAATTGGCTTCTTTTTAATTGTGACATAGCAATTGCTGCATAGTAATTGATTTTCTTCCAAAATTCCATAGCTTGCAGTGCCATGGCAGAATTTACTTTTTTGATGTTACAGAAAATTCTTCTCGAGTGTTTTTTCATAGGATCACAACAAAATTTTGTTTTGAGGCATTTTAAGGGCTAGGTAAATTTACGTATACTAGAAAATTAGGTATACTGTATACTAAAAATCTGGAAAGAAAGCAAAAAATTGTTAAAATTTGGAGGATTTTTTTTTGTCATTTTTTTTTCATAATAATCGTCGATAAGCTGACTTTTTATTACTTATTATGGTGTACATACATCAAATAAACATTTTTTATTCCTGCTCCTTTTTTCGAAAAATGATATCTTCGCTGCTAAATCTCAAAAAAAAAAAAAGACATTTTTTCCAAAAAATCATAATTTTATTTTTGTTACCCTAAAAAAATGATACATATTTAGAAACTACAGTTAATTTTACATATTTTATCATTTAAGACTTACTACACTACCACAATAAGGAGCTGAGATATTTACGTTTGAAAATTATTGGTTTTTTCATTTGACCAAAATTTGGTCAAGCCATAAAATTTGACCAACTTGGCCAATTTTCAAAAAAATTCAGAAATTTGTAATTTGGACCTAAACCAACCCTCACACCAAATTTCATGAATTTTGAAGAGGTGACCGTGTACTTCATTTGTGTATTTGTCCTGGAATTACCCTTTTACTACCTTAAACTATACCCAATCTATCAACATATTTGTCTAATCGATTTTTAAACATGTTTATAGAAGTGCTACTAATTACTTCTACCGGCAAACTGTTCCAGCTATTTACTATTCTATGCGTAAAAAAGTTTTTGGCAACTGCTGTCTCGAACCTTCTACTTGTCAACTTACACCCGTTATTTCTTGTCCTATTATATTGAGATATTTCGAAAAAGCTATCTCTATCTACATTATCGAACCCATTCATAATTTTGAAAACCTGGATTAGATCACCCCTTAGCCTCCTAGTCTCGAGTGTTGTCAATTTTAACTCCTTAAGCCTATCGTACGACTTTGACCTAAGCGACAGAATCATCTTAGTTGCTTGTCTTTGAACTCTTTCGATTTTGTCTATATCTTTGTGCATATATGGATTCCAAAATTGGATCGCGTACTCCAAATGGGGTCTAACTAATGATTTATAAAGAGGAACTATAATATCGCGTGATTTGTACTCAAAAATTTCGAGCTATAAAACCTAACACTTTGTTCGCCTTATTGACCGCTGCTGTACTTTGTTTCGCTACTTTTAAATCACCAGTGACTATAACTCCTAAATCTTTTTCCTGCTCTACGCTTGTTAAATCTTTCCCTGACATACTATATGTGTGTATATATATATATTTATATGTGTGTGTGTGTGTGTGTGTGTGTGTGTGTGTGTATATATATATATATATATTGTATATATATATATATATATATATATATATATATATATATTTATATATTATTGTTATGTATGTGTATATATATATTATATATTGTGTGTGTGTATATATATATATATATATATATATATATATATATATATATATATATTATGTGTGTGTATATATATATATATATATATATATATATATATATATATATATACAAGTATATATATGTGTGTGTATTCTCCTATACAAAGCATCGTTCTTTACGTTAATTATACTGCGTGTTTGCAGTTATAATTAGGGCAGTCAAAGTTGACCGAAAAAATTAAGAAAGTTGACCTTACGAATTGAAAAAATTGACTTAAAGTTGCCCTTACTTTCAATAATAAAACGATACTTTAATTACTTATTCTTGCTCTTCTACATCAGTTGACCGATTGTGGTAAATTATGAAGTATTTGCCGACATTTTCTGGCAAAAATGCGATCCTTACTTAATAATTTATTAAGCATGGAGAAAGATCTCTCTACAGCGGCAGTTGTTGGTTGACATTGCAAAAGCTGACCACAAACTGTTGGTGAGATTTCAGGTCTACTGAGGTTAATTATTTCACAAATACCATTTGTCTTGAGTCTTGTTTCAATGTATTGTTTGACTGAACACATATCTTCGCCAAGGTTGATAGAAGAAATGGTTTCATATGCCTCTCTAATGGTGCAATCAGATGCTTCCATCCTAGTCACTAAGCTAGCAATCAAACTAAATTCATTTTGATTGACATTAGTTGCTTTGGCAGTTTTTCATTAGCAACACTCTCTTTAGCCTTCTGAACAATGATTCCTTCATCTTCAAAATTTTCCACAATTGTCTTCACATTTGGAAAATTGTCTGCATAATAAAAGCAGCGTTCAGCCAGCTTGCCCAACGTGTTACAATCGGTTTCTGGAGGAGTTCCTATATCAGCAAACAATTCCTTCCTTCTTTTGTTTTAAGAGTAGAAGCCTTGACACATGCAATTAAAGTGTCAACATCACTATAAAATGCTGTTATTTGCATCGCACAATTATGTAACAGATGCGCAAGACACGTTACATTTTAGTTATTTTAATTATTTTTCCAAAAAATTGACTTTATTTACCTCATTGCTATTTTTTGACCTAACAGGTAAAAGTTGACTTTTGGTTGACCTATTAACTTTGGTAATATACCCCCTACAGGTGTTTTTATTGCATTTTCAGTCGTTTCAGCGAAAAGTGCCCCATAGGAAACAATTTGACTTTATTGACTTTTGACCGCCCTAGTTATAATGTATATATGTGTATATACAGGGTGGGCCGTAAGTTTCCATACATAGGAAAATTTAAACGTTTGTTTTTATGTTTCAGATACCCTAAGAATATGCGTTTGTAAGATCTTGTTTACTGATGAAGCAAATTTTTACGTCAATGGAGAGGTTAATCAGCAAAACATACGTTATTGGAGTAATGCTAACCCTAACTGGCTGAGTCCGACGAAGATGCAAGGTGCCGGTAAGTGATGGTGTGGGCCGGGATATGGGGTGACAGAATTATTGGACCAATTTTTGTCAGTGGAAATCTTAATGCCGAAAGGTATCTTAACATGTTGCAAGAAGAGATTTTCCCATCCCTGCTAAACGAGGAAGGTAACTTCCCAGTTTACTTCCAGCAAGGTGGAGCTCCACCTCATTATGGTCTTCACGTGCGTCGGTATTTGGATCAGCAGTTTCCGGATGCTTGGATTGGTCGGCGTGGTCCTGTGGAGTGGCCTCCCAGATCCCAGATCTCACCCCCTTGATTTCTATATTTGGGGGCACTTGAAGGCCATGGTGTATCAGGAAAAGATACGAGACATAAATCATCTAAAGGAACGTATCACCAACGCCATTACAAGCATAACGTCAACTGTGCTAATGCGTGTTCATCAACAGCGGGGACACGTATTGAATGTTTTCAAAACAATGGCAACCATGTAGAGCATATTATATAAATAAAAATGGTTGTCCATAAAAAAATGTTTATTTTTCCTATGTATGGAAACTTACGGCCCACCCTGTGTATATATATATATATATATATATATATATATATATATATATATATGTGTGTGTATATATATATATATATATATATATATATATATATATGTGTGTGTGTGTGATATAGTATATGTGTGTGTATATCTATGTCTGTATATGTATATACCTTACCTTACAAAGGTTCCGCTCGATGATTTCTCATTTCGCGAAGGTCAAGCTTGTCGCCCCTCCTCTCGAGTTGGCCTGGTGAAGTAGTGAGTTGGATTCTTGCGCTCTCCACCTCACATAGCCAGGTACACCTGGCTCATCAGGGATTGTTCTGAGCCAGGTGTCTAGTCTTCTTTTGAAGATTTCCACTGCAACTCCCTTTGTGTTTCTTAGGTCTTTGGGCAACTGATTAAACAGTTTTGGTCCTCTCACAACAAAACTATTTTCTTTCAGGGTTAAGGATGTTCCCTGTCTCACCTTCAATTTGGGAATATGACACAGTCTACCGCTTCTACTTCCCACCGTTGTTTGGGGAGTTATGGGATTCAGAGTAAGATTAGGGACTAGTTTCTCCATTATTTTCCAAGTGTAAATAATGGTGTATCTCTCTCTTCTCCTTTCCAGTGAATATAGGTCTAGTTCTCGTAACCTTTCCCAGTAATTTAGTTCTTTGCACCCATTGATCTTGGCTGTGAAGCTTCTTTGGATCCCCTCCAGCTGTCTAATGTCTTCTTTTTTATATGGGGATGTTAGGACTGAGAAGTATTCCAATTTGGGTATTATCACGGTTTTCAGTAGAGGAATCATTACATTCCTATCCCTTCGTTTAAAGCAGGGGTGGGGAAACTTTTCAGTACCAAGGGCGAAAATCGATAACATAAACACCTCCGCGGGCATCTGGCAAATTTTAAGCTTATATACAGCGTGTCCCAAAGAAATGTATACCCACTTTGTTCAATAATACCAGCTATGAGGATAATAAATATATTACTTTTTATATGTTTTTTAATAAAGAATTTTCTCCTGAATCTAAATATGTAATTATTTTTATTAAAAATTGAAGAACAAAAACGTTACAGATGTTTAAATTATAATTATTATTTTCGAGACTTCATGTGCGATATTTTCTAATATTTTAACCGACTGTTTTGAGATACTTATGTTTAGTGTTGATATTGAAGCAAAAATGTTGTAATTATTAGTTAATTCAAAAAATTTACAAATTCCATGGTTAAATGACACTTTATCTAAGATGTTCGACGTCTTCCAGAACTTTGTTTTTGTAAGTTTTGCACAGTGCCGTCAGTTTCAAACTTATCTCGTATACGTGCAAAAAAAAAATATGTAGGAGAATTACGACTTCTGACTATCGTGGCTCCGTGGTGTAGTGGTTAGCACGTCTGACCGGCAATTGGAAGATCCTGGGTTCGATTCCCGGGCGGGTGCCTCATTTTTCATTTGTTCGTTATTTCTCTTCCTCGTGTGCAGAACACTCCTCTATACTTACGTCGTTTCTATACATTAATATACTGCGTGGTCATTGCAGTTAAATGTACATACTATTCACGATTTGCGAGGGTGCCCTCTCAAGCATTGGTTTCTGCCCTATGTAGGAGAATTACGACTTCTGACTATCGTGGCTCCGTGGTGTAGTGGTTAGCACGTCTGACCGGCAATTGGAAGATCCTGGGTTCGATTCCCGGGTGGTGCCTCATTTTTCATTTGTTCGTTATTTCTCTTCCTCGTGTGCAGAACACTCCTCTATACTTACGTCGTTTCTATACATTAATATACTGCGTGGTCATTGCAGTTAAATGTACACATATTCACGATTTGCGAGGGTGCCCTCTCAAGGCATTGGTTTCTGCCCTATGTAGGAGAATTACGACTTCTGACTATCGTGGCTCCGTGGTGTAGTGGTTAGCACGTCTGACCGGCAATTGGAAGATCCTGGGTTCGATTCCCGGGCGGGTGCCTCATTTTTCATTTGTTCGTTATTTCTCTTCCTCGTGTGCAGAACACTCCTCTATACTTACGTCGTTTCTATACATTAATATACTGCGTGGTCATTGCAGTTAAATGTACATATTCACGATTTGCGAGGGTGCCCTCTCAAGGCATTGGTTTCTGCCCTATGTAGGAGAATTACGACTTCTGACTATCGTGGCTCCGTGGTGTAGTGGTTAGCACGTCTGACCGGCAATTGGAAGATCCTGGGATTCGATTCCCGGGCGGGTGCCTCATTTTTCATTTGTTCGTTATTTCTCTTCCTCGTGTGCAGAACACTCCTCTATACTTACGTCGTTTCTATACATATATATATATGTTATATATATATATATATATATATATGTATGTATGTATGTATGTATATATATATATATGTGTATTTTTTTTTTTTTTTTTTTGGTGACCTATATATCACTCAGGCATTAACTATAAAATTGGCTGTAAACAACCCATTTGATCTTTTGTTGAATTCGTTCAGAATAGATTTAGATAAGAAGGGCAGATTGCTAAAACTTGGGTAGTTTTCCCTTAGAAATTTGTATATTTATTATATATATATATATATATATATATATATATATATATATATATATATATAAATTTTGTAACCTGTATATAGTCTTGAACTCTTTATTTACTTCAGTGTTCCTAAGGATGTCATTAGACGAAAGCGCTTGAGCACCATTCTGTGTTTCCTTCTTGGTTTTATTCATCACCTGGGAATCAAACATCATTTTTCATTTGTTCGTTCTCCCTCCTCATCTTATGTGGAACGCTCTTCTACACAAGCTTCGTTCTTTACATTAATTATACTGTGGTGTTTGCAGTTAAAATGTATATATGTATGGCATGCGAAGGTGCCCCCTCAGGGCATTGGTTTCTGCTCATATGTAGGAGAATTACGACTTCTGATTGATCGAGGTCCAAGGTGTAGTGGATAGCATATCTGACCAGCGATTGGATGATCCTGGGTTTGATTCCCGGGTGGTACCTCATTTTTCATTTGCTCGTTCTCCCTCCTCATCTTGTGCGGAACGCTCTTCTACACAAGCGTTGTTCTTTACATTATATATATACTGTAAATAATGTTAGTATGTCTATCAATTTATTTTATCATACAATCTGTGGCATCTTAACCTGGCTATATATACACAGGGTGTCCCATAAGTCTGGCATCATAGGAGAAATTCATATTTTTCTATTTCTACAAACCATAATTCATATTTTGCTTATGCTCGGGATGCCAATTTCCCATCCACCATTCTGTTCAGTGATGAGGCTGTTTTTTATGGAAATGGTGAGGTAAATCGACAGAACACCCACTACTGGTCTCAAAACAACCCTCACTGGTATACCTCTTCAAAGGAACAAGATGCATCTCGGGTGATGGTATGGTGTGGCATTTGGAAGGATCACATCATAGGCCCCCTCTTTTTCGATGAACATGTCACTGGAGGCACCTACCTACATATGCTCAAGGAAGAAGCATTTCCTAGTGTCAAATGAAGAAGGAAATTTCCCAACATGGTTCCAGCACATTACAGCACCCAAGTACAGGAATACCTGTACCAACAATTCCCTGGTCATTGGATAGGACATCAAAGGCCTGTGGAATGGCCAGCTAGAAGCCCGGATCTCACACCACTAGATTTTTATCTCTGGGGCCACTTGAAAGCGCTGGTATATGCAGAGAAAATTAGGAGTGTTGAACATTTATGGCAGTGCATTATTGGGGCATGTAACACCACTACTCCTGACATCATTCACCGTGTGCTTGCTGACTGGGTATCACGTCTGAATTTGTGTATTGAAAACAATGGTGGACATATTGAGCACATTCTGTAAATAAAAGCTTTTGTTTTGCCTTTTTTATTTTTTCCTATGATGTCGGACTTATAGGACACCCTGTATATCTATGTAATATCCCATACATATGTCAGCATGTTGATGAAACAAAGCATATTTATTTATTTATTTATTATTTAGCTATAAGCTAGTATAATTAGTGATTAGTTTGTTCATTGTTACTACTGTACTAATTTTGATTTTTCTTCTGTTACAGATTAGCAAAATAGCATCAAAGTTGGAAAAATATTGTTGTGATCCATTCAAGTCTCACGAGAAACTTAAAAGTACAGATCTTCATGTTGCATCAGCAGCTTTTATCTTAAAATACCTATGAAAAAACTATATAGGGCTATGGGTTGATTGCCTGATACCCTCATCCATTGGAAATTTCCAGCAGACTTCAGTGGAGAGTTAATGACAAAAGCCCTACGTTTTTTCGTTAGTTATGTACCGTATATGTAGGTCTTCAAAGGACCTCTGTTTATTTGCCTTCGGTATTTGTGCTGCCTAATGGTAAAGAAAGGAATTGCCTTACCTTATTGTTTCGTTGGGCTTCACTTCTGTTTCGATGTAGGGCCGTGGTACGATGGAGCTACACAATGAGTTGACTCAATGTAACTAATATAGGCACTGTAGGCCAGGTCGAATTTCTGGGGGCAGATCAGGCACTATGTAGGGCTTATGAATTGGGGTCCTGACCAACATACTCCAAAAGAAAGTTTATGCTCCCCCCTGTACCACTAGCATACTCCCTCCTATTTTTGGCTCCACCCCAAAAATGAAAATAGTCTCATAAATGAAAATGGAGACCATTTAGAGCATCTTTTCATAGAAATGACCCCCCCCCCCCCCCCCCCAAAATTGCATAATATCTCATGTGCAATTTTCAGGCAGTTACCTCAAAAATTTGGATTTCTCAAAATTTTCACCATGCGTATTTTCTCAAAATATTTGCTATATCAGAAAATTGATTACACATAAACATCGTTTATGTGTAATCAATTTACTGAGCTGTGTGTTGAATTTCAAATTCAATACCAATAAATTTCATGTTCTAATTATCATATATTTTTACAGAAATTATAAGAATTTATGCTCTTTAGATTTACTTATGATCCATGCATGATTCTATAAAAGCTAGATTTTTAATTTTTTAAAAAAGTTGAAAAAATGTCAACCAGAAACAAATCTTCAAATGCAGCTTTTGGTTTTGCCACTGAATTCCACCAATCAATGATTCCTACAAAGGCAGACGTTGTCAGACACTATTTCTTCATTCAAAAGAGAGAGAAAAATCAAGTCAAGGGGATCAGCAACTGCGAATGATTGCTACAATATAGTTACCAAAGATCTTCAAGATATTTGGGCCATTTTCTCTTTCCCTGTCATTCAAGAAAGATCTATTTCTTCTGCAGTGGAAAGATTAATCAGATCAGCTCTTTCCTTGAACAAGGTTCCTCTACGTCAAAGGAATGAAAATTTTGCTAAAAAACTTGCTTTATATGATGAAATGTTTGACATTTGTACTTGCAAATGTTATGATAAAGGAATAGAAAGGCCATTTTGTCGATGCGAGGTAAAAATCCCAATGGTAGAGTGAGAGTCATTTGTAGGCCAAAAGCAAAGAATAGTAAATCAATTAGGGCCATTTGATCGTGAAGCTGCCGCTGTCCAGAGACGATCCCTCTCAAGAGCAAGAGAAGAACAAGAGAAGCAACAAAGGTCACAAGTGGAAATGGCAAAGGCTATGGAAGTTGTACCGTCGTCTTCAGTAGATGACTTTAGCGAAGATATAGAAGACGGTGACAATGAGCTAGAATTCGTGCCCAATGTGGAATTGATTGAAAATGATCAAAATAGGTATTCATACAATGAATTACCATCAGTGGCAGACTGTTACCATGTGAGTTTGAGAGCTACAGCAGCTATTGTTAATGCTGCATTGAAAGATATGGGAATAATCGATAATCTAACATGCTTGATAGGAAGAAAATAGAAAGAGAGAGAATTTGTGTAGGCAAGACAAATATTGTTAGATCTACAGTGCCCGCGAAAAGTATCCGATCACCCTTGAAATTTGTATTTTTTACCTAAAAAACAATGTTTAAATGTATACTAACCTTATATTAGTATTTTGTCATCTGTCCTTTGGTTTGGATGACTTGTTCTAGACGTTTTGGCATGGATTTAATCAAGTTTTGACAAACTTCCACTGATATTTCCTTGCACCATACCTTTTTGATGGCCTCTTGTAATTTTTCGACTGAGCCAGTGTCGTGGCATTCAACCTTATTTTTTATTATTAGCCACAGATTTTCTATCGGATTGAGATCTGGACTATTACCAGGCCAATCCAAAATATCAAATTTATTGTCAGTAAACCATTTTGTCACTATTTTGGCCCTGTGACATGGTGCACCATCATGCATGTATGTTTTTGTCCTTTGGATTGCCATTGCCATTGGAAGTTTATCCTGTAGCATTGCTAAATACCGTGCACCATTCATAGTTGTGTTCTTCGGAAGAAAATATAAGTTTCCACGCCCATAGTAACCGAAACAACCCCAAACCATCACACTTGGAGGGTGTTTCATTGTCTTTAGGGTGTATTTAGGGTCCATCCTATTTGAGCCAATAGGCCGGCGAACCTTTTTTGGACAACTTCTGAATGTCAAAAATGTCGACTCATCGCTAAATAAAACCTTCTTCCAGTCATCAACAGTCCAATGAATGTATTTTTTACAAAATGCGACACGTTTTTTACGCATTTTTTCATTAATGAACGGTTTCTTAGCAGCATGGCGAGATGGTAATCCGAGTTCTTTTTGGAGCCGCTCCTGGATAGTTCGTTCAGAAACACCAGATAACAAATTATTCATATTAAATTTTATTTCTTTCGCAGTTATTGTTGGGTTTTTCAATACTAAACGTTTCGTAAGTTTGTCTGTTCGCGAATTTGTTTTTCTCGGTCTGCCAGATCGTTTTTTAGGGACTGGCGTGGTTAGGCCACCATTGTTCTTAGCCCGTGAAACCCATAAATTAACGGTACTTTGGGATATGTTTAATTCCTTAGCTATCTGTGTCTGTGATTTCCCACATGCATGCAAAGCAACAATAGCACCTCGACAATCACTCTTAAGTTGTTTTTTAGCACACATTATATATAAATTTTATTTACACCACTTTCTGTAAAAAAAAAAAAAATCAAGAAATTTACACAAACAGTGAAATCTGACAAATTTGAGACACAGCCACCCGCAACGAAGGCTACCAGAACACTAATTTGAGAATGCGTTGGATAGCTCTCATATCAGCGAGCAACCTCAAAGTTACCAGATGTCGCTAGAACAAATAGAAAGTGAATTACGTGTCTCTGAATATCAAGGGAAAATATTGTATTTTCTTGAGTGATCGGATACTTTTCGCGGGCACTGTAGATGTGAAAATGTGAATATTGAATGTATAGGGTTTGATGGAAGAAAGGATGATACGTTAACCAAGCATGGAAAAGAGAGAGAACAACATTATGTGCTGATCAAAGACCCTGGAGGTATCTATGTAGACCATCTCTGCCCTGACGCAGGAAATGCTCGGTGTATAGCTGATGAAATTATAATGTTCTTAATTGATTCAGTGAGCATCGACACTCTCAATGCTCTGCTATGCGACGGTACTGCTGTCAATACTGGTAGAATTGCTGGTACCATAAAATTGATTGAAATTTTTTTGCATAGATCAGTTCAATGGCTCGTGTCTCTTTTACACATGAATGAACTCCCCTTCAGACATATTTGAAACCATAGACGGAAAAACATCAGTGCCAAATACCTTTAAAGGTTCAATTGGAGCCAAATTGAAATGTGATTTAACCATTTTAGACTTAGTAGCATTTTCACCAGTTCAGGGCAATGTCCAAGATATACCACCGAATGTCGTGAAAGAGTTGAGCAGTGATCAAAAGTATATCTATGATATGTGCCTAGCAGTGCAATCTGGATGGGTATCTGAAAGTCTAGCCTGCAGGTCTCCAGGTGCCATTCATCATGCTCGCTGGATTACCCGAGCAAACTGGATTCTTCGTTTATATGTAGCAACTTTGTATCCCGAACAAAATCTGAAAGAACTGGTAACCATCATCATGAAATCATATGCTCCTGGATGGTTTCATATCAAATCCCATCCTAAAGCTACTGATGGAGCACGGAATTTTTTTCATTTGATTGTCTTGATGCGAGGATTGGAAGAAAAACACTGCATTATTATGGAACTGGTGTTCCATAATAATGCCTATTTTGCCAATCCCGAAGCTATCCTACTGTCAGTGCTCACTGATAGCAGACAACATGTCAGAGAAGATGCTCTTCAGAAGATACTTCTCAGTCGGACACTTTTCAGTGGCACACGAAATTTTGAGCTTCCTAAATCTCTAAATTTTGATTCCAAAGACTACTATGAGATGATTGACTGGAGAAAGGAAGCTATCAATCCTCCACCTTTGATAAGGAATTTCAGCAATGAAGAGCTACTGCATACAAGAACAGAACCCTTGAAAATTGTTGCCTTTTCATGCCACAGTCAAAGCGTGGAAAGTGCAGTGAACTTAGTGACAAAAGCATCAGAACAAAGGATTGGCTACGGCAATTGGCACAAATTTATCCTCAATCAACTGGAATCAAGAAAAAGACTGCCACAGTTTGAATGGAAAAGCCAATGGGGCCAAGGCACATCCACAAGTAATTAGTGAATTGTGAAGGTAATTTTTAAATTAAATTTTGTTTTTACTTCAAAGCTGTTTTGTGTAATAAATGGTACAATAGACTAATTGTCTTCTTTTCGGACAAATATACTAGGCCTATATGAGGTTTATGAATTGGTCTCCTAGGCAATCAGTACTCCAAACTAAAGTTTATGCCACCATTTTCTATATACTGATAACACTTTTAGGGGATGCAGCAGTTTTTCAAGGATTTGAAATTTCTTGGATAATTGCCTGAAAATTGCACATGAGGTATATTATGCAATTTTAAGGTGGGGGTCATCTCTATAAAAAAAATGCTCTAAATGATCTCCATTTTGATTTATGATACTATTTTTTATTTGGGGGCGGAGCCAAAAATAAGAGGGAGTATGCTAGTGGTATGGAGAGGAACATAAAATTTCTTTTGGAGTATGTTGGTCAGGATATCATTTCATAAACCCCACATAGTGCCCATCTAAAAAAAATAATTTTAACTAGATTTTGACCCGGCCTAAATTATTAGGCAGTCACTATTTAAACACCTGAAGGAACAGGCCTATCCTTGTTATAGTTATTAAGTTTTATATCAAGAGGACCTCACTCAGAAATTATAGGAAGACAAAGCACATCTTCCTTGCTTAAAGCATCATTGTAACATAAGCAGCTCCGAGCGAGCCGATATAATATAATCTTCGTATTTTTATTATTTGCTGATTTTGAAAAGTTCATTGACTCTTCTCTCGTTGTAATTTTCATGAGTTGGTAGTGAAAAATTTTGAACACGAAATAATAAATTTGGTTTTCTTGTTGTTATGCAGGTCCGATACCTCCATAGGGTTCTATGTATGTATGGCAATTATTTCATTCCCAATAGGCTATGTCGCCAATCCTGAGGCAATTTTGTAGAGATATTTAATTCAATTAATAATTTATATTTAATTAAGTAAAGGTACCACATACAATACCATGTTGTAAGCATGTATAGTTTTTCCATAATACCCAACTATTTGAAGCCTGCCCAGAAGCTGTGTTCAACATGCCGAAAGAAACTCCCTAAACTCTCTGAACCATCATCTTCGGAATAAAATGTGCCAAAAGCATCTACATCGTCGTCAGATGATGCAGTGTGGGAACCTCTGAAACATCAGATGGTCTTTGTTGATGAGGAGACAGAACTCTCAGCAATGAACCAATCAATTCATATAATCGGAGAAAGTCCCATTGACAAACGGAAGTTCAAGAGAACAGAAGGATATCTTCCTGCCAAAATGGCAAAAATTCGAGTGTGTGAAAAATGTCTTGAAATGGTAAGTGACGCAAAGGGAGATGATGTGGGTCCATCAACAGAGACCACATCCTACAAACCTGAGGATATACTTACAGGATTGAAAGAGAAATACCTCAGCAGAGAGACACGAAAAAAAATAATGATCCTGACAATCTTTGCACCATCATTGAGTGTGAGAAAATTGATGGATGAATTCAAATGTTCCCAACGGATAGCTGTACAAGCACAGCAGCTTGCGAAGGAAAAGGGGATCATGTCTTCTCCGAATCCGAAGATGGGCAAGGGATTACCATTGCAGGTTACGGAAACTGTTAAGGATTCCTATCGTCGCAACGAAATTAGCAGGCAAATGCCGGCGAAAAAAGATTGCTTAATTGTGAAAGAGAATGGAGAAGAAGAAAATTAAAAAGCGGCTGGTGTTATGCAACCTTAAAAAGCGTATCAACAGTTCAAGGAAAAGTTCCCAAATCTATCGATTGGTTTTTTGAAGTTTGCGATGCTGCAGCCAAAGGAATGTGTCCTAGCGCTGTACAATTCATCAGAATGTGAAACTCATGATGATTGGATCAAGGATAGGGGAAGTTACTGGCGAGGAAGAAGTACCCCTGAATAGCTACTACCGTGCTTTAGCCCGCATTCTCTGCAACCCTAGTCTACCCTCTTGTTTTTTTGGAGATTGCAATACCTGTCTTGGTGTCAATTCCCAAAAAGAGCTTCTCAAATGTTATGAGAAAAGGGCGATCAACGAAATTCAATACAACCAGTGGACGACGACAGATCGTTCGCAACTGGAATCTGTCATCCAAACAATGGAGGATTTTCTGAACTCCTCCTCCCGACTGGCTCAGCTCGCCCGCCATGATTTCATGGCGAAAGAACAGGCAAAATATATGGAACAGAGGAAGCATGAACTTGGCGAAGAATAATTCCTAGCCATCGGTGATTTCTCTGAAAATTACTCATTCGTAGTTCAAGACGCGGTTCAAGGGTTCCACTGGAACAATTCTCAGGCAACCCTTCACCCGTGGGTCTACTATCATCAGAAGGAAGGGGTCCTCAAACACGGTTCTTTAACAATTATATCGGAGTGTAACACATATGAGACACCGTGGCAGTTCATCTCTTCCAGAAAGTTCTGATACATCATCTAAAGTCCCGATTTAACATCACCAGATTTGTCTACTTTACCGATGGATGTTCCGGCCAATACAAAAGTGCAAGAACTTCTTGAACTTATGTCATCACCACGGAGAATTCAGAGTGTCGGCTGAGTGGCATTTCTTCGCCACTAGCCACGGCAAAGGTCCATCAGACGCAGGAACTGTCAAAAGAGAAGTATCGAAGGAAAGTCTCCGTTGGCCTTACGGAGAGCACAACACAAGAGGAGTATTCAAAGGAGAAGGATATTTTGGATCTGATTTTATAGAGGGCAAGGACTATACCAGGCACAAAAAATTGCATTCCTTAATCCCGGTGACAAAAGACTTCTTGGAGGTACGAATGTACACCCTCAACAAGCCACCCACAAATCAATCAAAAACATCATTACATATGTGACAGTGGAATACGACAACCACTGGTGGGGTAGTTTGTGTTATAGAAACGTATTCCGAAGTGGGGGAAGTGGAAGCAAATTTCCTTCACCTTCATGGACCAAAAAGAGTCTTTTGCCTTCCCCTCCAAACCTGATGTGCTGACAGTGGATGTCCCCGATATCCTCACAACGATCCACCCTAGGACAGCCACTGGAAGGTCATACACAATCACGCAGAGATAAACCAATGAAGCCAATAGGATCCTGAAAAACCATGCTACCAAAAATGAGGTAAAAACTATGGGTGCCATGTTTGGATTGTTTAGATGATGTGTGCTTCTGTGTTGTTTATTTATTATTAGTTGTCAATAAGTTGTTAATAATAGTTGTAAATAGTCAATAATTGTTAATAAACAATAAGTATTAATTGTCAGAAGTATATGAAATGCTCCACCTGCATGACTTTGAACGCCTCTGGAAAGTAAACCCATGGAGATCCACTCTAATTTTCTGCTTGTGGATGCCTTTATATCAAGGACATTTTTCATGCCAATTTTCATGACCTTGAATTTTGAAGGTTTTTCTGGGTTCAAGGTCAAAGGTTATATAGAAGTGGAACTTCTTTATTTGATGCTCTATGGTTTTTACAGCGGAAATATGTCCTTTCCTGAGCATTTTGAGACCAAGATTGTTGAAATCGGTACAGTAGAACCCGAGATATGACCTTTCGAACCTCCAAGGTCACGCTATTGACCTCAAACTTTGGAAGGTCATAACTCGGAAACCCGTTGACCTAGGAAGCTAAAATTTGGTGACGATTCATCATTCCCCTAACCTAACCATTATACAAAAAAAAAAAAAAACAAAAAAAAAATTATATATATCGATGAGATGACATAAGGTGTGTGCACTTGATGTCGAATGTCCCATTAAGTGGCAATACTGTTAGGTTATTGGCAATGTGGCAATAGAAATGTGTCAATGGCTACATGGAATGCAATTTGAGCATGTACTGGGTTAATTGGCAAGTTGATTGTATTGTTTGTAATGTATAGTTAAAACCTATTTTCTCATTCAATTCTGTTATATCTTGTTTCCCTATGAGAACAGACTTTTATTACATCCTGAATATATTGCACGTTTAAGTAATGATTAATATACAAATGAACTAATAGTGGAAATACAGTATATATTAATCTCAAGTTAATATTATTATAGATATAAAACAAATACAGACAAAGCCATTACTGTAGATATATATCAGGTTGTAACATAAATTTTGCTCGATTAGAAAACGGACGATAGATAATAGAATAACCTGAAGATAATGTGAAATAGTTTTAGAAATGTTGAAAAATACATGCGGCAACAGGTTTGCACATGTTTTATCACGATACAGAATGACTTAGGCTAGTGTAGGCTTAGGCTAATGAATATTTTCTATGGTGTTTTTCATACAGTTACAATGCCACCCTTACGATATTACAGTAATTGAAAAAGCATGGAGCCCACGAAAGAGCATATTCGACATGTGATGCTGTATGAGTTCCATAAAGGATCTAACGCTAGTGAGTCCGCAAGAAACATTCAAAGAGTTTATGGAAATAATGATGTGAGCGAATGGATGTGTAGGAGATGGTTTGAGAAGTTCAGAAATGGAGACTTCAGTCTGAAAGATTATCAACGAACAGGATGACCAAATGAGTTAGATGAAGAGTTGCTGAAAGCAACACTACTGGAAAACTGAGTGGTAACTGTAAGAGAACTTGGCCCTGCAACTCGGCATTACTACCGTTATCCATATGACCATTCATTGTCATTTGAAGCTGTTAGAAAAAGTAGTGAAGGTTGGAAAATGGGTTCCGCATGATTTGTCACAAGCCAATCTTCAACATCGAATTGATATTTGCACATCACTGCATTCTTGGCAACTGCAGGCACCATTTTTGAATCAGGTCATCACGGGGGATGAAAAATGGGTCCTCTATAACAATATTTAGCATCGACATCAGTGGCTTAGCCATGAAACAAAGCCTGAACCTCAGCCAAGGAATGGACCACATCCAAAGAAAATTTTGCTATGCGTTTGGTGGGATATGCAAGAAATTATTCATTTTGAGCTTCTGCCAGATAACCAAACAATCACAGCTGAAGTCTACTGCCAACAACTCCAACGATTGAAGATGGCATTACAAAAAAAACGTCCTGCATTAATTAATCGCAGAGGTGTTCTGTTCCACCAGGATAATGTGCGCCCTCGCACTGCTCGAATCACCACTGCCCAATTGGAGGCATTTGGTTGGAAAAAAAAATGCCTCATCTACCTTATTCTCCGGACATCGCACCTTCAGACTACCATTTATTCAGAAGTCTGCAACACCACCTAGATGGACAAAAGTTGCAATCTAGGGAAGCTATCGAAAACGATAAACAAGTGGGAGGAGGTTATAGAAAAAGAAGGGAATTATATTGATGATTAATTTGTCATTGTAAGTCATTTAATTTTTCTGAATGAACTAAAAAATCGAGCAGAATATATGTTACAACCTTATATAATACCAATACAGTTCAATGAATTGAAAGTTAGACACGAGAAATGACAAGTGATACAGTAATGTACATTTAATCCTGCTGAAAAAGTTGTTTATCATACGCAAATTGAAATGGATTAAAATAATTTTACCACAGTATTTTATTCTACACAGTTATCGCATTTTGACCTAATACTATGCCTTTTTTCAAAAAAATTTTCTTCATTCCCAATTCCTTTGCATTTGAGTCTTATACATAGTTAAAAAAGGAATTATTAATGAATAAGAACAAAAGGTAACTTTATTTTCAGTCATTTGACAGGGTAAAGAAATATTAAAAAAAAAAAATCATTCAAGTATTCTCCCATGGTTTGGAGTCGGATCCAAGTAAAGCTGTTGGTCCTCTCAGTCACGTGACCTTTGTCATTGTGGAGGGGATTAACCTAAAAAATTATTATTATTATTATTAATTACTGAAGCAGTGTTAATGCAAATTCAGTACGAGGTACGAGAGACCTGATGAGTGGATGCGATAGTACATGCGTTTTTTTCCTTTGTTTAAGGGCTGCAGCAATGACACTTCGCACTGTCCTCCTCTCCCTCCAAGCCTTATTAGCCGCTGCCGAGCCTGACGATCCACAGGATGCGGTAGTTGCACGACAGTATAAAGAAAATTATCCATTGTTTGTCAAAACTGCTCAATATTGGACTCATTTCCACGCAGGAGGTTGTTGCAATTTTCTGTAGCATATTAAGAATTTAAATTTTTGTAAAAAAAAAATTTTCATGTTTATTTTTAGTGGGCAATTTATTATTTATTCAAGAACTCTTTTGGCTTAGGTTTTTGTTTCAGAGTTCATGCCCCTCCAATCTGTATGGAGAAATAGCCCCTCCCTCACCCGCTTCCCTGTATAGTGGAAGAGGAAAAGCCAAATTCTAGGTCCAAGGTTTTCGAGATGCCTGGACACTCTGTGTTTGAAAGATTGGAGGTCATAGACGGGGGAAAAAATGGATTGAGGAAAATTGTTCCAGAGTTGACCAGTTGAGTTGATGAAAGATTGAAAATACCAATAAACCCTTGCGTTAGTGTGTTGGACAGAAAAGGAATGAGAATGTGCCAAAAGTCTGTACTGCGTGCTCTGCTTAAAGGAGGAGGCATGCAGTTAGAGAGTTCAGAAGATCAGTGTCCATTATAATAGCGATAGTAAAGAAAGAGGGATTGAAGACATTCAGTACAAAACAGAGAATTACTGAGATGAAAAGCCTTTGATTCCACCCGGTCAAGTAAGACTGTGTGGGTTGAGCCACCCAACATGTGAAAAGCGTGCTCCATACAGGGGTGGACAAGACCCCTGTACAGAGGCTGTTTTAGAAAGCGTACCGTACATGTGATCTTTCCAGGAAAGATCACGAAAAAATGAAATGCCAAGAATGTTAAGAGAAGAGGAAGGATTGAGTTGTGTATTGCTGAACGTAAGGGGATAGTCATGTGGAAGAGTGTGACGAGTAGGCAGATGAAGGAACTGAATTTTTGAGGCATTGAAAGCCACAAGACTTTCTTTGCCCTAATCAGAGATCATAGAAAGATCAGCGGTCAGGCGCATCATAGCCGTCTCACGTGAAGCACGGAGTGACTGTTGAGAGGGACGTTTTGTGAAGCGGGTGAAGTGAAGAATGGAATCATTGGCATAGGAGTGGATAGGACAGGAAGTGCGACTCAATAGATCATTGATGAATAAAAGGAAAAGAGTGGGTGACAGGACAGAGCCCTGAGGAACACCACTGTATATACATATACCTCAAATTATTTTTGTAATTCTTTGGTTAATTCATATTTGAGAATATAGAGATGAATTATTTTTATCTAGAAAATTAGTTGAAAACGTATTGATTTAAATTGAATCTAATCAAGAAATCAAAGAGATTTAATTACTGAGTAATTTTTGTTTGTATTACTGTAATGTAAACAAAACTTTAAAAGTTCAACAATTTGCTTTTCAGGAACTAAAAATAATACAGATTTTGCGGAGAAAGTTCGACACCTCAAAGACATGGGAGTGAACGATATGCAGGCTCTAGTCGCCCTATCTTCATGTAACTGGGAAATGGTACAAGCAATAGAACAACTTTTCTCATAAACACAGTCAAACGTTATTAACATAGGTTAGTTCTTAACTTTCGCTAAATTTTATATATATATATATATATATATATATATATATATATATATGTGTGTGTGTGTTGTGTGTGTGTGTGTATGTGTATGTATATGCAAACCCACAAGGAAGAAGAAAAAATTATTCCAAGGTCTTTCATGTATTCAGTAATACACCTCGTCAGGGAATGAAGGGAGAAGGCGAGATGATGAATATATACCTATGTACATTAGAAGAGCGAAGTAGAGAGAGAGTAACAAGGTTAATAAGCACTGATTAAAGGCAAAAGACATTTTAACAAGATAATGTAAATTTTATACATTCCTGCACTGTTATTGAAATTATTTTTGAAATGGATGAATGCACATTCTAGAATATTCCTTTCAGTCATATCTTTTTTTAACGAGCACTTTAGAACTCTCCCACTTGATACTATGATTGCATCTATACATTTCGTTTTGGAAACTGGAAAAACAGTTTTGTTGCTCTGAAGGTCGTCTCACTTGTCGCACTTGATTCTGCAACGTGCATGAGCTTTCTGATTGGAGGAGAGCTAGGCCCTTTTGAAACAGTGCAGAACACTAAAACGAACCAATATTTCAGTAAAAATGTTTTTTCAAATTTTCGAGCTATGGCCTTTCAAGATATAAGCGACGATATGGTTAAACAATGCATTAGAATTATTTGCTGTTTCACCCTGATATCTAAAGTACTTTAAATATCAGGATAAAACAGCAAATAATTCTAATGCATTGTTTGACCATATGTAAAGATTAGTGATGTAGTGGATGCCATTTTTTTCACATCCACGGATGCGGATGAGGATGTTTGATTTCAACATCCGCGGATGCGGATTGTCTACATTTTCGTTATTTTTTAGGATATGTTCGAGATTTGTTGTGTTTAACGTATATAATAAGTTATTATATAGAGAGAGCTGTAGCTATAATGTAGTATAATTGATTAATTGTACAATAATTGCTGTACTTTTCTCTGAACATATAAAATAATATCAAGCATCTAACTAATATAGAAATCAATTAGTGAATTCATCTGCAAATAAATTCGTTATATTTTGTTGAGTTTCAGCCACAATTAGAAACCATAATTGTGTTACCAGGATGCGGGACGTGAACCAAACTCAAATGCACCCCACCGACTTCTTTCCCCAACCTCCACCCTTATAGAAAGAGATCTTTAATTAGCTTGATAACTATTTATATTAAGTTTAAAGTTTTATTAAGCATATTTATAAATGAGTAATTAAAATAAAGTAAACTAAGATGTTCATCATTTAATGTTCAAACTTAATTATAGGAAGGTTATGCTTAAGGAACATTAATTTTTCTGCCTTTTCTGCTGCCAGTCTGTTTCTCTTTTCATCATATATTAATCCAGCACTGCTAAATAATCTCTCGCTTGGTACGTTTGTTGGAGGACAGGCTAAATGTTTCCTTGCAAGTTTACTCAAGTATGGATAGATATTCTGCGTATTTTTCCACCAACTAATAGGATTGTCACATGCAGCCAGGCGTTTTTCTTGGTGATAGCTCTCGATCATTTTTACTACATCTTTTGACATCGCGTAGGTCTCGTCATTGCTGCTTGACTCAAGAAACTGAGAGAGAGATTCTGTGATAGATTTGCTTGTTGAAGGTGTTGGTTCTGTCACTGAAACTTTTATTCTTTTGGTGGGTGGCGAAGCGACAGATTCAAGAGATTGAAGCTCTTCAACTGCTTTGCCAAGTGATGATTTAACTCGTTCTAATGTACTAGGTGAAAATAACTTAGCTTTGTAACGTGGATCTAAGTAGGTTGCAAGAGAGTAACTTCATACGAGAACAGCCTCTCGTCTTGTCACTTGCATCACTTTTGCGCACAATGAACTAGTTCTATTAATATAGTAGAATTTGATAATTTCTGCTTATTAATGACATTTTATCTCAACGGTCCACATCCGCACGACATCCGCAGTCCAAAGTGCGGATGCGGGTGCGAGAAAATGTGCAGATGTTATGCGGATGTGACCTACATCACTAGTAAAGATGTAATCATAGTATCAAAACAAACAAACAAACAAAACATCTTTATTGTGGATCATTCACAATCCAAAGACACTTAAGCTAACATACAAGTACAATCTTACGTATTATACACTGAACGTAATACAAAAATAAGGTTAACATAGCCATTTAACCTAACATACAAGTACACTCTTATTATAACACAACTTAATATGCATATATAATATTTACTACATTACAAAAATAAGGTATTGTGAACCAGCATTTGTCTGAACTAAGACTGCCATATAGGTGAGAGGTACACAGTATCTGAAGACAGGACATTGCACAGTAACACATTAGAGCTGTTTTGGACCCTAGTAATGAAATTATATATATTCTTCCAGATTAACATTTGGCACGTAGGTAGGTTACACATAGTAAACATAAAACTGGCATTGCACCATTTTGGTTCCCTACATAGCATACAGAAAATATTATTACAAGCAACAGAGAGTTTATTCATAGCAGTTTTTATATAGTTCCACCACAGATGGGACGTATACAATGCAGTACAGTAAGTTTTAAAAAGATGAGTTTTAACTGATTCTGAACACACACCAAATTTCTTTACTAGCATGTTACCCTGTACATACAGCTTTTTATGTTGCCTCTCAACATGAAGTTCATCTCGCAGCTAAGTATTTACATGTGCCTTTGACAGGTATTGTGTGACCATTCATTTCAAAAGACACACACATGATACATGTTTCAGTAGATTACACTTTCTTACCAGGTGCCTGGTAGACCTAAAGCGGTCTGTCAGTTTGGAGCCCTCAGACGAGACCCCTCCATGCCTCACTATCTCCACACATCAAGTTCACCCGTTGGAGACTGATTCCACACTTCTCAACAACACTCTTGATGTTATCCATCCATCGGATCTTGGGTCTTCCATCTGGTCTTCTGTTTTGAGGGGCCCATTCCAGCATTATTCTTGCTGTCCTTTCCATCAGCATTCGTTGGACATGCCCGTACCATCTCAGTTGGTTCCTCTCAATATTCTCATTAACCGAAGTTACACCCAGTCGCCTTCTTATTTCCGTGTTCCTTATTTTATCCAATCTACTTACTCCTACCAATCTCAGGACCCTCATTTCAGCTGCTTGCAGTTTTCTCCTCATGTTTAGGGCCCAAGTCTCGCTGCCGTATAGTAAGATTGGTTTCAATATTGCTTAGTATATATGCGTCTTTACCTTTTTGGGGATGTTTTGGTCTTTCAATAGGGGGTAAAGGAAGGAAACATTTCTGCTATATTTAGCAATTCTTTCATTCACTTCTGCATCCATACCCGCATCATTTTCTATCACACTACCAAGGTATTTAAACGTGTCCTTCTTTTTCATTTCCTTTCTCCCCAACAAAGATTCCATCCTCGTTTGCTCCCCTCGTTACCACCATATATTCAGTTTTATCATAATTCAGTTTCAGTCCATACTCCCTCAACCTCTCATCCCACCTCTGCTTACTTCTCTCCAGGGATTGTGCTGTGTTAGTCCCAACAGCCACATCATCAGCATATCCAAAAATTTCTATTTCCTCTTCAATTTCCTCAGTTATGTGTTCCATAACCCTGTTGATGTAGACAATAAATAAAATGGGTGACAGAACTCTCCCTTGTTTAACTCCTGTACTTAATCAAACCACTCCTCCGATCCCACCACCGTGCTCTGGGAGACCCTATAGGTGCTCATTACTGCTCTCAGAAGCTTGGGTGGCACCCTCTCACTCAGAACCACCCACAGCTTCTCCCTGGGCACACTATCAAATGCCTTCTCCAGATCCAAAAAACATATGAAGCGGTCCAAATTGAATTCTCGGCTCTTCTCAAGATATTGTCTTATGGCTGAAATTTGGTCTACAGTACTCCGGCCTGCACGAAAGCCACATTGATACTCCAGTAACCCTGGTTCCAATATGTTTCGTATTCTATGTTCCAAAATCCTTTCATATATTTTTGCCACATGACACATCAAAGATATGCCATGGTAGTTTTGACATTCCTGCTCACTTCCCTTCTTTTTATATATAGGACATATAATTGCTCTGCCCCATTCTGCCGGTACAATTCCCTGTGACCACACCACCCGGAAAATGCTTAGCAGCCAGTCCACAGCAGGGTCACCAGCTGCTTTTAGTGTTTCTGTGACAAATGTATCCGGTCTGGGAGCTTTATTATTCTTCATCCTCTTTAGTGCTTGAATAACCTCCTCTCTAGTGATATCTCTGTTCCCCTCATGCTCATCATGATTTACCAGCTCCTCCCATCTCACCTCATCATATTGGTTCTCGTTGTTCAAAAGATGTCTAAAGTATTCATTCCAGCGTGCAGCCACCTCGCTTTTATTAGTGAGGACTTCACCATATGCATTTCTAATCGCCAATGTTGTTTTTTTGCTTTCTCCATTTTTATACTTCTTAGCCATGCTATACAGTAACTTCTTTGAGCCTTGAGCCTTGAAAATCCTCTTCTAAGTCTCTACCTATTTCCTCCCACACAGAGCGTTTCGCTCTTCTTTTAACCTTGTTGGTGTTGTTTCTCATTTGGACATATTCTTGCCTTGTTTGCTCATTTCTATCCTTAAGCCATCTCCTAAAAGCATGCATCTCATCTGTCACTGCCTCCTTTACCTCCTCGGCCCACCATGCTGTCTTTTTCTTTTTTAACCCTCCAACTGCCCTTTCTCCAATCACATCCCGCTGTATTCCTTCCATCATTCTCCTAAACTCAACCCAAACCACCTCTACTATTTCCGTAGCTACCCTTTGTCTGAAAGCCTCCTCAGTTCTAGTTCTAATCTCTCCCAGTTTTTCTGGTATATTCTCCGTGCACACACTTCACCTTCTAGGCTTTTTTATATTTTGTGGTACTGGAAGCAAAATTTTGGCTTTAACAAGTGTATGATCTGAATCAAAAGAGACAGATGGTACCACTCTTACATCTTTCACCAGTAACTTTTTATCCACCACAATAAAGTCTATCTGAGACTTCTTATCATAACTTCCGGTTCTACTATTCCATCCATACCACGTATAGAGATGTGATTCCTGGTGCTTAAAAAATGTGTTAATTACTGTATACTAAGAACATGTCTTGCACAAAAATTTACCAGCATTTCCTCTTCAAATTTCTCTCTCCCACACCATATGCCCGATCACGTCTTCATTTTCGTTTCGATCTCCACCCACATGGCCATTTAGGTCTCCCAACAAAATTCTTGGTCCATAAGGCAGCCCATCAATCATTCCCTGAAGATCCTCATAAAAAGTTTCCTTTTCCTCCTGTGATCTTCTACTCTGCGGTGCATATGCCTGGATTACAGATAGTCTCTCTCCGTTTTGGCTTAGGGTCACTCCCATCAATCTCTCGCTCTTCATTATCACCTCAACAACATGTTCAGAAAATCAGGGGCAACAGTCAGTATAATTGCCACACCCGATCTAGTATCCTCTTCTCTGCCCTTGTATATGCACTTATAAATCATTGGGCAGTACCTTGGTTCCTTCACCTCTCCATCTGGTTTCTGCGATTCCCATAATATGTATACATTTCAATTCCATGAACTCAACCATTTCTTCGCATTTATCTCTAAGTGTTCCGACATTTATTGAGCAATCCAAAAGAAAGTCCGTTTTCGCGCCAAAGTCGTAACCGTGGTCCGTCCGTTCCGAGGCTCTCTGCGTTGTACTTGAGCAAAACAAAATCACCAGAGGCTTGCTAGGCCTTTCCTGGCTTGTTCGAAACTACTAATTAGTACCTTCTGGATGCCTATTGCCCCCCCCCCCCCCGCAAGTTACAGAAATCTCCTTCCACATTTCCAGGCAGACATTCCAGTCGGTTTAAGCTGCTACACCTCGACAAGGTTACGTAGTTTCTTGTCCTGGTAGGGTAAGGCTCCAGGACAGTAGCAGTAGATTACACTTAAAGATCAAAATACAGCTCTCTATTATAGGTGATGTTATTTCCTATACCATATTGTTCACATATCTCTAATAGTACTCTCAGCCCATGGGGAAAGGGTGACAGAAGAACAAGGTCATCAGCATACATTAAATGATTAATTTTTTCCTTTCCAATGACACAGCCAGTACGTGCAGTTTTTAGTTCATTGGTAAGGTCATCCATGTATATACAGGAAAGATAGGGTGATAATATACCCCCTTGCCTAACACCATTAGTTACCTTAAAACCTGATGATAGTGCTTTTCCATCTTACAAACATGGTCTGCTCTGTATACCAGAATACAAGTATCCAAAGTATATACAGGGTGTTTCAGGAGGAAAGGTCAATACTTCGGGAGGTGATAGTATCGGTCATTGTGAGAAAAAAAGTTCATATGAACATGTGTCTAATTCTGAATGGTTACGGAGATAGAGCTGTTTGCATCTACAAATACAAAAGCATTGTTAATGGTAATCAAGAGAGAGAAACCAATTACTGTTTAACATTTAATGTTTCAACATTGGCATTTTGAATGGTATCAGATACAGAAATGACAAATTTGTTACAGTTTACAATACGTTTTCGAAAATCCCACCGTCAACCTCAATGCACTTTGCAGCTCGTGTGCGAAGATCGCGTGTTGTTCGTCTGAGTTGATCTTGACGTTCCTTTATGCGGGCAGCAGCATCCAAAATGCGCGCGAGCAATTCGTCTCGTGTATCCACCTTTCTTTTGTAAACTTGACTTTTCATCCACCCCCACAAACAATAATCTAACGGAGAGAGGTCTGGAGACCTTGGTGGCCATTGAATGGCACCACCGCGGCCGATCCATCGACCAGGGAAAGTTTGATTTAGGTATTGCATCACCAGACGGGTAGAATGTGGAGGAGCTCCGTCATGCTGAAAGTACATACCAGCGCGTGTAGCCAAAGGAACATCCTCCAATAGTCCTGGCAATTCATTTTGCAGAAATTCTAGGTAACTTTTTTCCGTAAGACGATTCTCTAAAGTAACAGGGCCAATCAGCTGATCATCGATGATACCGCTCAACACATTGGCAGAGAAGCGATGTTGAAAATTTGTTTCCACAGTGACATTTGGATTTTCGTCTGACCACCGATGAGAGTTACGAGTATTGTTGATACCGTCACGGGTGAAAGTAGCTTCATCGGTGAACAGTATTAATCGAAGCAATCGGAGATTAGCATTTACCCAATGACAAAATTCCAGTCGCATGGCAGCGTCTCCTGGTTGAAGGTGTTGTACACGCTGTACATGATATGGATGCAAGCCTTCCTCACGTAATGTTCGCCATACTCTTGTGTGTGGTACACCGAGACGTGTAGAAATTCTTCGTGAGCTAGTAGTAGGACTACGCTCTACCAACTGAAATGTTTTCCACTTCATCCACATCTTGTTGACCCTCACGTTCACGGTTCAGATGAAACATGAGCGCTGGGAAGTGTACCAATCTCACGCAATGTGTTGAAAACCCTGGTAAACACACTTCGATCCGGAATTCTGCGGTTCGGAAACCGTCGACGGTATTCTGCAACAGCAGCTGTTGCATTTCCATCGCAAAAACCGTAGACATGCATCATATCTGCATATTCGGCACGTGTGAAGGTGTGTGGCATTCTTAACACTGCTTCAAACACCAAACAATGTCACTCACAACAGTCAGCTGTCGATTGGCTTATGTTACATGTTTACATTACAGCTTACATGGTTCAAGGTTATAGGGGGAGGAAGAGCTGCGCGCGCATCAGACTCAAACAGCTCTATCTCCGTAACCATTCAGAATTAGACACATGTTCATATGAACTTTTTTTCTCACAATGACCGATACTATCACCTCCCGAAGTATTGACCTTTCCTCCTGAAACACCCTGTATTTAGGTACACCTCGACGCCAGCTATGGGGACGAGGCCGAGGCCTTTTCAGGGGATGCCCACGAGGCCTTAAGATTGTTAGGCTGAAGGTATTTGCACCCACAGGTGTGATATTCGGATGCAAATAACGAATGCGGTATTTGCACCTCTGGGCACAAATACTCGCTTCGAATTTACGAATAAGCTCCTCCATGCTTTAGGAAGGCTCAACAATCTAGCCTAGCGTAGGCCGAAAGGTCTTCCAAAGGTAACCTACCGTAGCCTCACACTACCCTGTATCTCTTCTTTATTTAAAATCCATAAGGAAAAGCAAGATTCTACTAAAAATTAATAAACAAAGACAGCTCACTTCACTTACTTAATAAAAGGGAATTATTAAGCATTAAACACGTTCATCTTTCACACACGTCCACACCACAACACCGACACGGTGTGTTTTTACACTTGCCGGGTCACACAGTCAGACACAGTTGCTAGAACAAGATTTCCTGGGCACTATACATTAGCCCAATAACTTTATTTCTCATTTTAATATACCCGCAATATTTCAAATATTTATGATAACATGGACTGGGATAGTGGGTAGTGGACTGGGCTAATTTATTTATGGGTAATGACGCAAATTTTCATTGGGAGGCATTTAAAGAGTTTTTTTGAATATCGAAAGGGAGTTTATTCCGCGTAGGCCCAAGCCTGCTAGAAATCAGGGTAGACCCAAGTGGTGGACGGAAAATAGGTGAGTTTATAAACGAGCGTATAGACTTAATAAGCGCAATGACACGGTAGCTAACTTTAATAGATATGAGCTTAGATGTCAGGTTCAAAGATCTGTTAGGAATGCTAAGCGTATTTTAGAGATATTTATAGCTGCGCATAGTAAATATAATCCGAAAAAGTTTTTTGACTACCTCAATAATCGTAAGCCGATAAAAGATAACATAGGCCCTCTTGTGGATGCTAACGGCGCTTTGCCTTCCGACGGTCAGGCGATGGCGGGTATTTTTAACAACTATTTTGCGACGGTTTTTTACACAGTCAGGTAGCTAACTGGTTAGAGGAATGGCTTCATGCCAGGAAACAGAGGGTCGTTGTTAATGGTAGGGAATCGGGGTGGCTGGATGTAGGTAGCGGTGTCCCTTAGGGTTCTGTGTTAGTCCCATTGCTATTCGTGATCTACATTAACGACATACACGATACTAAAATAGGCATTAAAGTTTTTAACGTGGACGATAGAAATAGGCTCCAAGACGATGTAAATAGGATTATAGAGTGGACGGATAAGTGGCAGATGCAATTTAACGTAGACAAATGTAAAGTTTTGCATATAGGTTCTCGTAACAATAATTACACGTACACGATGGACGATAGACAGTTAGAGAGCGTTGACGAGGAAGTAGATTTAGGCGTACGCGTATCTAAGGATTTAAAAGTTAGGAACCAGTGCCTGGAGTCTTGCGCAAAAGCTAATAGGATGTTAGGCTTCATACCGCGTAATTTCGAATTTAAATCGAAGAATATTATATTGCCCCTTTACAAGTCCCTAGTCAGGCCTCACTTAGAATATGCCGTTCAGTTTTGGTGCCCGTATTTGTTTATTTAAATTACGTGGTAGACGTTTCATTACTAACATCGCTAAAAACTTTTTTACGCTTAAAGTAATTGATAAATGGAATAATCTTCCCACGTCCGTCGTGAGCTCTACCAGCGTTAATATGTTTAAAAACCATTTAGATAGGCATTTTAAAAATATTAACGTAGTTTAAAATAATAAAACAATTAGCAACAGGAGCTCTGGGGGTGATAGTCGAGGTTTGAGTCTGTTGACGATTAATGCCAGCTTATCACATGCCAGCGTGTGATATGCCAGCGATAAAATTATATTAAAAAAAAAATTAGACTAACACAATGTCGGATGTAGCTCGTAGCGTAAACTAACCCATTTTTTGTTTTACTCTTCATACTTTTTTTTCTGTTCTTTTCTCATTCTCTCTTTATTTGCATGTCTGTAGTTTGCATGGTATGACTGTGTTTGCATGGTTTGTAAGCGTTTATTTTACTTCTTTTCATCTTCACCCCTTTCCTATTCTCTTCGACTATTTTTCCGCTTTTCGGTAGTGGCCGGTGGATGATGATGGTGAGTCTTTCTCGTTCTTTTTCTGAATGAATGTTAACCCACGAATGATAGGTTTTGCTGCATGCTGAACCCCTTATTCTTTTCTTTTAACCCCCTATTATCTTCTTTTAACCCCCTATTATCTTCTTTTATAACCCCCTATTATCTTCTTTTATAACCCCCTATTATCTTCTTTTATAACCCCCTATTATCTTCTTTTATAACCCCCTATTATCTTCTTTTATAACCCCCTATTATCTTCTTTTATGACCCCCTACTATCTTCTTTTATGACCCCCTACTATCTTCTTTTATGACCCCCTACTATCTTCTTTTATGACCCCCTACTATCTTCTTTTATGACCCCCTACTATCTTCTTTTATGACCCCCTACTATCTTCTTTTATGACCCCCTACTATCTTCTTTTATGACCCCCTACTATCTTCTTTTATGACCCCCTACTATCTTCTTTTATGACCCCCTACTATCTTCTTTTATGACCCCCTACTATCTTCTTTTATGACCCCCCTACTATCTTCTTTTATGACCCCCCTACTATCTTCTTTTATGACCCCCCTACTATCTTCTTTTATGACCCCCTACTATCTTCTTTTATGACCCCCTACTATCTTCTTTTATGACCCCCCTACTATCTTCTTTTATGACCCCCCTACTATCTTCTTTTATGACCCCCCTACTATCTTCTTTTATGACCCCCTACTATCTTCTTTTATGACCCCCCTACTATCTTCTTTTATGACCCCCCTACTATCTTCTTTTATGACCCCCCTACTATCTTCTTTTATGACCCCCTACTATCTTCTTTTATGACCCCCTACTATCTTCTTTTATGACCCCCTACTATCTTCTTTTATGACCCCCTACTATCTTCTTTTATGACCCCCTACTATCTTCTTTTATGACCCCCTACTATCTTCTTTTATGACCCCTACTATCTTCTTTTATGACCCCCTACTATCTTCTTTTATGACCCCCTACTATCTTCTTTTATGACCCCCTACTATCTTCTTTTATGACCCCCTACTATCTTCTTTTATGACCCCCTACTATCTTCTTTTATGACCCCCTACTATCTTCTTTTATGACCCCCTACTATCTTCTTTTATGACCCCCTACTATCTTCTTTTATGACCCCCTACTATCTTCTTTTATGACCCCCTACTATCTTCTTTTATGACCCCCTACTATCTTCTTTTATGACCCCCCTACTATCTTCTTTTATGACCCCCCTACTATCTTCTTTTATGACCCCCCTACTATCTTCTTTTATGACCCCCCTACTATCTTCTTTTATGACCCCCCTACTATCTTCTTTTATGACCCCCCTACTATCTTCTTTTATGACCCCCTACTATCTTCTTTTATGACCCCCTACTATCTTCTTTTATGACCCCCTACTATCTTCTTTTATGACCCCCTACTATCTTCTTTTATGACCCCCTACTATCTTCTTTTATGACCCCCTAGTATCGTCTTTTATGACCCCCCCCCCCCTAGTATCGTCTTTTATGACCCCCCCCCCTAGTATCGTCTTTTATGACCCCCCCCCTAGTATCGTCTTTTATGACCCCCCCCCTAGTATCGTCTTTTATGACCCCCCCCCCTAGTATCGTCTTTTATGACCCCCCCCTAGTATCGTCTTTTATGACCCCCCCCCTAGTATCGTCTTTATGACCCCCCCCCTAGTATCGTCTTTTATGACCCCCCCCCTAGTATCTTCTTTTATGACCCCCCCCTAGTATCTTCTTTTATGACCCCCCCCCCTAGTATCTTCTTTTATGACCCCCCCCCTAGTATCTTCTTTTATGACCCCCCCCCCCTAGTATCTTCTTTTATGACCCCCCCCTAGTATCTTCTTTTATGACCCCCCTAGTATCTTCTTTCTCTCTGGCTAACCTTAGAGTTGATCTTAGGGTCTTTGTTAGCCTTAGCTTCTGTAGATCTGCAGATGATGATCTAACAAAATATTTCAAGATTGTATTAACTCACCGATGTTTGATAGTATAATTTCTGAATGACTCCAGTTATTAGCGACTCTAGCGAACCTTGCAAACGGAGATACATTTGGAGATGCCTTATTTTTTTAAGTTTTGCATTTTTATGAATCTTGACAATAAGAAATTGTCGTCTTAAAGTCTACCAAAGATCATTAATGTAATTGTAGCTTGTACTGTATGTGAAAGATGTTTCTGATGTACGGTAGGCCTATAGGTATGAAGTTTATATCATGCCATTATTATATAATTATATATACGATAATAATATAATAACGATATTAAGAATATATTTGCACCTGATACTATCCATTATCAGACATTTTAAAAGTTATATGCATAATACAGGGCTATTCAAAATGATTCATCCGATTTCAACTGAGAATACTTCCGTACCTATCAACCGTGCATCAACTGGGCATACACCACATGAAAGAGGAAATCTCCGAGTTTTACAAGATCACCGCGAGAGGGCTCCAAAGTCACGCCGTGGCCTAGCCTAGCAACAAACAGTCAGTGTGAAAATGGCGTCCGCACAGCAGAAGGCGTTTTGTGTGTTGCCGTTTTCGAGCTGTAAATCGGTAGTCACAGTGCAGCGTGAGTTTCGTCGACGTTACAGAACAGATCCACCGGGTGCTCAGAGCATCCGGTGGATCTGTTCTGTAACGTCGACGAAACTCACGCTGCACTGTGACTACCGATTTACAGCTCGAAAACGGCAACACACAAAACGCCTTCTGCTGTGCGGACGCCATTTTCACACTGACTGTTTGTTGCTAGGCTAGGCCACGGCGTGACTTTGGAGCCCTCTCGCGGTGATCTTGTAAAACTCGGAGATTTCCTCTTTCATGTGGTGTATGCCCAGTTGATGCACGGTTGATACGGAAGTATTCTCAGTTGAAATCGGATGAATCATTTTGAATAATAATATAAAGTACAGGGCTAAAGTAAATGAAAAAGATCGGAAAAATTATTTGCAAACAATATAACAATTCACATCCCAGTTATAATGCCGATATTAGCAAAATTATTGTTTGCATCCGACATTATATATTCATTTCAAATCCTATTATTTAGAAGTTTGTTTTACAATTTATGACGGGCGAAAAATAAAATTATCGACGCTAGTAGCTAGTTATCAGTATACCATGTGTTCTTCTTCTCTAGTTTGGCCTATTTTTTGTTATAGAAATAGATACAGTACAATACAATAGTTTATACACACAAATAACACAAACACATTATATGAGCTCAGTTCAATTGATGACCAACTGATAGATTGCTTTCCCACACTAGTTTTGCTACATTAAGTCAATTGGGCTACTGCTGACTGACTGAATAATATTGATATACCGCGATATATATAATATTTATGTACCTAACGTCACAGTGACCTGTCACTAATCCGTTGGTCACCTAACTGAATACCGTAGTATTTATCAAAGACTTCCGCCTGACTAGTCACCTGTCTGAATAATATTTATCAAAATATGCCGCCACATACGGTCACCTGTCAGGTCATGGTCCTCACCTGAAGAATATCCACTCCGAGCGCACCCGCCTGAAGAGTCTCCACCCCAACGCTACCGGGGGTTGAAAATTACAGAACAGAACAAATCAGGATTCCCGAAGGCCTCACGAAAGTCACGTGGCCTTTCCACTTTTCAGCTGGCCTCGAGGCCAAGGCCACTTTTGAAGTCTGCTCGACACAAGAGTTTCTTGAAAAGTTTGTGATGGTTAACTCTCAAATGCTTTTGATGCATCCAAAAAACAAGAAGATACGTACATTGCTACTTGACATCTTGTACTTCAGGACGGCTTCCTTTGGCATATAAATACACATGTCAGTACCATGTTTCACTCTAAAGCCAAACTGATTGTCATAAGTCTGCAAATACTTATCCTATTATAAATGACATATTCTAACACCTTAGAAAATATACTGGCAAGTGCTATTGGCCTATAATTATTCTTATCACAGATACTAGCACCCTTATTTTTAACAACTGGCAACAATACAAATGACAAAATGGACTGTGGCAAGTACCCTTGTATCATACAGCTTGTGAAACCCATTGCAAGCATAGGTATTATACGAGGGCTACAACATTTTAAATGTTCTGCTTGTATGCCATCTAGGCCACAACTTTTATCATCATCTAACTTATAAATAGCCTGCTAAATTTCTGATTCATTAATGAGTAGCTCTTCAGAGCGTTCTACATTTAGGCATATATTTAGTCTATCCCCCGCGAGACAATTAAAGAGGGTTTCATAATGATTTTTCTACAGTTCTGCAATTTTTTTTGCACCATGTACACTAGGGTGGCCCACTTTTCAATTTTTTTTTAAAAGTATAGGTTATCGTAGTTTTTCCCATTATTTGGCACTATACTAGCACATTGGTACCATTTTTACAAAAATTTATCAATATTTAGGGGTCTCGCATCGACCTTGAAATTACGAGTTTTTTTTAAAAATGCGTACTTTTTAACTTTTTACTGAATCAAGATAAATCATTAAGTAGGGATGTTTTCTGAATCCTCTTGATGAGAGAAGTCGTTTGGTGTGCCTTCCAATGTCATACGCTAACTTAAAAGTTGTGCCTGTATACAGGTAATACCAATGTGCTAGTATAGTGCCAAATAATGGGAAAAACCACGATCACCTATACTTTTCAAAAAATCAGCAAATAGCAGACAAATAAGGAAGAAAGAAACAATAACTTAAACAATCACTTTTGCATTGTATTGACCACTATCACACGTCACTGGCTGCAACGTTGTCCCTCTGTGCTATGTCATCGTGGCGAGTGATGACTTCTTGAAGTCGCCGAGCTCTTTCCGGTTCTTTTCCACTACTTGCAGAAGATCCTGCAGCTGTGCCTCGTCCTTTGTGACCGTGTTCGCATAGTCTTGTATCAGTTGGACTCCTCTTTCAGCGAAGTCATTGGTGACCTGGAGATTAGAGATCATATCCTTCAGACGACAAAAGTCCTCGTTCTCGTCCCACTTATCAGTTGGCAGGGTGAGCCACGAAGACCCATACATCTTCAGACCTGCAAATAAGAACCAGGAGGACTCGTCGATCAGGTCGGGGAGTAGCGTCATCTCGTCGACTGAGACGTTCTCGTATGTGAAGTCTTTGGGTACAGGGAGGTGGGACAGCTTCTCTGCCATCTGTTGCTTCACAGTGCCATCCACCTTGTTGCTGCATAGAGCGAAGATGAGCCATATATTTCAATTTCATGGTTGTAAAGTAACCTATTTTTGTTCACATTCAGTTCTCTTTTTAAATGACATTATGCTTCATGAATCTCATTACTAAATTGATAGCTATGAAAACTTAATCAACTGACCTTGACCATTTTGCCATCCCAGTGGACAACAGTGTGCCTCGGTGGCGTGAAGGAGTCCTTCACAGCCGTCGCCACTTCACGGCGATGTGACACTTCCCCGGCGAGCCGTTTCTTTCGAGATGCTGAACTGATTGAGGTCTGCTGGTGGATCCGCCGAACGTGTGATAGCAGCCACAATGTTTACTACCTATGTAGAGAATGGAAAGTGGAAAGGAAACTGTCAAGAATACATGTGGGTTACGGGACACTTTAAAACTGACGCTATCGATGAATACGCACCTGCTTATTGGACATGCGGAAACGATCAGCCACTTCCATGACAGCAGGTGCATTAAGGATGCGGCGAGGAAGATTGACAGACACACTTGGCTCTTTCGGCAGTGGGAACGCTAGTTCTGTCTCCGACTCTCCTGACATGTCAGTATCATCATTCTCCATGGCCTCATCTCCGGTTTCGTATGCACACTTTGAGGTTTGCGGCTCCTGGCGAGGACGTTGTCTTCCTTCCTGTAGCTTTCTTTTTCCAGCGAAAACTTCGTTCCCGCTCATCGTTGCACCCGAGGACCACGTTGATCGAGGTAGAAGTCAATGTCTTCTTTCTTGTCCTTGTCGGACAGCAGTCGATTCTTCTTTATATCTTCGACAGCTTCAGATGCTCCGATATCCCACAGCTTGTCCACACTGTCCGAAAACTTCTGCGTTTTCCTCCGGCGTCAGTTTCTCGTTTTCTGCTCTTTTGGAGTAACTGCCACACTTTCCACAATGCTCTAGCTTCCGTTCGCAGTTGAGCTTTGTGATTGTTTTAATGCGGCCATGTCCAAAACTTTAAGACGTTGTTTACGGTTTCTTTGAATGCGTCTTTCCTGTTAGCAGTGTACTGGGATAACACTGAAGAAGTATTGCAAAACCTGCCGTGTTGTTGGCAATTTGCTACCACTGATGGAGGACGACGGTTGGCCAACTAAAAAAATTTCCGAGGCCGATCTTAGAGAAGGTAGCGATGTTATTTTTCGCCCTTCTTTTGATGACTCTCTATTTGTAGCTTCAAGAGTTCTTCCAGTTATGGTTGCCATCGATTTGTCCATGACAAAGGATGAGGAACTCAGACAGAATTTCAAAATGTTATGATCTGCAAAAAAAGAAATAGGTTAGGTACCTGGCACAGCATAGTGCATTTTCTAATTACCTATATACATTATACATTCCGCCCAGGTATGGTGACTCATTTTTTTGAAAGTATAGGTGATCGTGGGTTTTTCCTATTATTTGGCACTATACTAGCACATTGGTATTACCTGTATACAGGCACAACCTTTAAACCGTTAGTCGTATGACATTGGCAGGCACACCAAACGACTTCTCTCATTAGGAGGATTCAGAAAATATCCCTACTTAATGATTTATCTTGATTCAGTAAAAAGTTAAAAAGTACGCATTTAAAAAAAAAACTCGTAATTTCAAGGTCGATGCGAGACCCCTAAATATTGATCAATTTTTGTAAAAATGGTACCAATGTGCTACTATAGTGCCAAATAATGGGAAAAATCACGATCACCTATACTTTTCAAAAAAAATTGAAAAGTGGGCCACCCTAATGTACACCACTTTTCAAAAAAAATTGAAAAGTGGGCCACCCTAATGTACACCACTTTTCAAAAAAAATTGAAAAGTGGGCCACCCTAATATACACCCTCTATTACATTTGGCAAGGTAAGATTAGTGAGTGACGGTGGCGGCGGCGGCGCCGCCGCCACCGTCACTCACTAATCTTACCTTGCCAAATGTAATAGAGGGTGTACAATTTAGGGTGGCCCACTTTTCAATTTTTTTTGAAAAGTATAGGTGATCGTGATTTTTCCCATTATTTGGCACTATAGTAGCACATTGGTACCATTTTTACAAAAATTGATCAATATTTAGGGGTCTCGCATCGACCTTGAAATTACGAGTTTTTTTTTTTAAATGCGTACTTTTTAACTTTTTACCGTGTTGGTCGGTACCGCGGGAAATTTGAATGCGGTAGCGGTACTGCTGTACTTTCAGCGATCCTTTGCGGTACTGCGTTATGCGGTACTGGTTTGGTAGTGCGGTAGTAGTACCGCAGTACCGCAAAAAAACGCGCAAAAAAACGCAAGTGCCCAGCTCATAATAATAATAAATATTTTAGATTATTATTGTTAATTTTATTAATCTCCTTCCAGAATTCCCTACTGGAAGTATTGCTATTGCCTAATTTTTTGGCTAGAGATTCTCTTCATTTTTCCTAATAAATCTAAGAGCACCCTTGAATCTAGCATGAGTTCTATTTTTAAGTTGGAGGAGTTCCACCTGCCTAGGTTTCCCCGGAGCAACCCATTCCACGAATACATTTTTAGCTACATCATACAAATCAGCACAATGGGAGAGTTCTAAAGTGCTCGTTAAAAGCACAGATATAATTGAAAGGAATATTCTAGAATGTGCATTCATCCATTTTAAAAATAATTTCAATACTGGTGTGGGAAAGTATAAAATTATTCATAATATCTTGTTAAAATGTCTTTTGCATTTAATAAGTGCTTGTTAACTTTGTGCTAATCTCTATTTCTCTTTTCCAATGTACATGGGTATATATTTTCATCTCGCCTTTCTCCCTTCATTCCCTGACGAGGTGTATTGCTCAATACACGAATGACCTTGGAAAGTTGGAATCATTTTTCTTTTTCATTGTGGGTTTGCATCATTCATTCATTTCACGTGTTTAAATGTGAAATTCACAATTTTATATTATATATATATATATATGAAAATTATTTCACGAAAGTAACACGTGAAAAATATTTATGATGAATAAAACCACGAAGGAAAGGAAACACACATCCTGAGGATGTCATTAGACGAAAGCGCTTGAGCACCATTTTGTGTTTCCTTTCCTTCGTGGTTTTATTCATCATATATATATATATACAGGGTGTCCGAGAATTATCTGTACAATTTTTGGCTGTTATTAAAGGTCAACCATGAAGTGTAGAAATTCCAGTGTTGTCCCATTTTACAGAGAATCTCTAAGTTTTTTCTGATACCAAGTTTTGACAAGTTTTTTAGAAATTCCAGTGTGTCCGAACATTATCTGTACAATTTCATCTTTTAATAAAATTCTTGATAACACACGTAAAATTCTTAAACAAGATTATTTAGAATCTGTATTTTCAAGTTTCTTTTATTTAAGTAACGTTGTTACAAACATTCGATATGTGCACCATTAGTGATTCGCAAAACATCCAATCGATACTCCAAATGTTGCCATGTACGCTGCAGCATATCCACATCAATTCGCTCAATAGCAGCTGTGATTCTTGCTTTTAAATCATCAATGTCTGTCACCCGCGTACATTTCTAAAAAACTTGTCAAAACGTGGTATCAGAAAAAACTTAATGAGATTCTCTGTAAAATGGGACAACACTGGAATTTCTACACTTCATGGTTGACTTTTAATAGCGAAAAATTGTACAGATAATTCTCGGACACCCGGTATATATATATTATATATATATATATATATATATATATAAAACTGCAAACAACACGCAGTATAATTAATGGAAAGAACGACGCTTGTGTAGAAGAGCGTCCGCCCAAGATGAGGAGAAAGAACGAACAAATGAAAAATGAGGCACCTCCCAGGAATCGAACCCGGGATCATCCAATTGCCGGTCGGACATGCTAACCACTACACCAAGGTCCTCGATCAGTTGGAAGTCGTAATTCTCCTTCATACGAGCGGAATCGAATGCCCTGATGGGGCATCTCATGCCCTTTGCATATATGTACGGCATGAGAAGGTGCCCCTCAGGGCATTCGATTCCGCTCGTATGTAGGAGAATTACGACTTCCGACTGATCGAGGACCTTGGTGTAGTGGTTAGCATGTCCGACCGGCAATTGGATGATCCCGGGTTCGATTCCTGGGAGGTGCCTCATTTTTCATTCGTTCGTTCTTTCTCCTCATCTTGGGCGGACGCTCTTCTACACAAGCGTCGTTCTTTATATATATATATTAGTCAAAGTGTGTGACCAGCCATTTCGCGAAATGGCTGTTTCACTTGGTCATTTCGCGAAATGGCTGTTTCACTTAGTCATTTCGCGAAATGGCTGAAATTCCACCTTGGTCATTTCGCGAAATGGCTGAAATTCCACCTTGGTCATTTCGCGAAATGGCTGAAATTCCACCTTGGTCATTTCGCGAAATGGCTGAAATTCCACCTTGGTCATTTCGCGAAATGGCTGAAATTCCACCTTGGTCATTTCGTACGAGATCATTTGCCCGGTTAGGTCAACTGTATGCCATTGACAATTGGTTAGGATAAGTTGTGTTATTTTCGTTAGTTTTAACGAAAATAACACGACTTAACCTAATCAATTGTCAAGGGCATACAGTTGACCTAACCGGGCCTTCAGTGGCAGACATCGGAATAACATTGAAGGCTCGGTTAGTATTTGAAAACCGCTATATTGAAAATTCAAATTGAAATGTGTTCAAATGTGGATGTATGTATGTTTTAGCAGATTTAGTTAGTTAAATAAAGGTTTCCAATTTTATTGTGATGTTTGTTATTTCTATGAATTCATGACAAAAGTCATTTTAGCCATTTCATGAAATGACCAAGGTGGAATTTCAGCCATTTCGCGTAATGGCCAAGTGAAACAGCCATTTCGCGAAATGGCTGGTTACACACTTTGACTGTAATATATATATTATATATAATTTTTTTTTTTTTTTTTTTTTTTTTTCCAAAAATAACTAGGCAATTTAATTTTGACTATCTTTTCATTTAGTGGATGTGTGGTTTTTTCGGAAATGTGTTAGTCATTTTTTGGTACGCAAGTTTGTATTTGGTTAAATATTGGTAATTTTAGTTTGATTTGATTATAAGCACACCGGACAAAAAATTAGTCACCCCTCTCAGAATGTACCTAATAACGTGTGACGGCGCCTCTGGCCTTGATAACCGCACGAATCCGGCGAGTTTAGTATGCGGAGATACGCCTGCTGGTTCAAATTCATCGTCACTGGAACGAGAGGGCCCATTTCGTGGTACGAAAAACATCCCCAGAACATCACGGAACCACCTCCAGCCTGAACAACACCTTCGACACATTCAGGATTAAAGGCTTCATTGGACCTGCGATGTACTCGTCGCCTCCCATCATTGGAGAACAAACAAAAACGGGACTCATCGGACCAAATTACACGTTTCCAATCTGCCGCAGTCCAGTTTTTTGCCTCTGAGCCCATTTATAACGTGCCAATTTGTGACTTGCTGTTAACAGCGGCCTCTTCCGTGGTACCCTGCTCCAGATGTCCATCGCATGCAGTTCTCGTCGCAATGTCCGTTCGGAAATTGGTCGCTGGAGAACCTCATTGGTTTCTTGGAGCAATTGTTCTCTGGTTTGAAAACGATTTGCAGTTACTAGACGAGAAACATGGCGGCGGTCCCTATTGTCGAGAATTGTTTTCCGGCCACAGTTACGCCGTCGATTTTCAGTTGATTGCGAACTACACCACTCTTTGTAAACTCGCTGGACAGCACGCGTTGACACACCAACAAATTGGACTACTTCAGACATTTTGTGTCCGTGGGCTCTGCCAAACACGATGGCTCCTTTTTGCCACTGAGTAACGTCTGCCTCACGACCCATTTTGCAGACTATATCCAACACACACTTTGTTCTTCACCACCTCACGAAACAGATCTGATCCTGTGTGCTACGTCACCGCTACTTGTCACTTACCAATGCTACATCAGCGCCCTCTGTGTGACCTTGAACTTCCTACTATCGGTGCTATTAGGGGTGACTAATTTTTTGTCCGGTGTGCTTACTTTGGCTACAGTCAGTAGTTATAATTTTCGTGGAAAGGCAGCATTTTAAACCTCTTGAAAAGTTTTGATATTATTATAATTATAATAATAATAATAATATATGCAGGAAAAACGTTGACTGTCGCTATCATTTGGCCAGACTTTCCTCAACTGATGTAATCTCTAATTTGATTTGAAATGTTACACATGAGTTTGAAGATTTGTATTCCAGTACTTTTTTTCCTCGATTTGTACGATTCACAATTGCTGAAATACATACTTCAACTTTCCAAGGATTAATTATTGCCAAGTGTGTATATTACAGTATGTTCAGTTTTGAAGGAAATAAATTTAAATAATTTGCGTGGAAATAAATAATCGGTCTAATCCCTCAGTTTAAATTACAACCAGAGTATCGTTTCTAATTCAACAGTCGGAGAAGCTGCAGTATCTGTAAGGTTGCCATTTGATAAAAATGTCTGATTAAATTTTGATAACATACGCGTGTTGTGAGGGGTAGTTCGGATTAACTTAATATGAGTGATAAACCTTCTTTGACAAATAAAAACCCGAGTACCAAATTTCATCAGAATTGATAGATTTACCTCGTTGGATCGAGGTGTACAGTAGGGTGGATCGATTTTACATTTCTTTCGATTTCCATATTCTAATAGAGACAAAAACTTGCGCATGCATGAGAAAATAGCCTCTGCAAAATCTTAGCTTAATAGGTAATCATCTTCTGCCCCCGGCAGAGCGATGAAAATCATATTTTAGTAGTCAAAAACGTATTCTTATAAATATTTCAATATGCATCAAAATTATTCCTAATAACTATAAAGTCGATGAAAAAGACCTCATATGATCGTTTTTCCAAGCGCGTTGTCCTACGTTAATATCTTTTGCCCCCGGCAACAACGTCAAATGTTGAAAAATAGGTAATTTATATACATATTTTCAGATCGGCTCTTTGTCTTAAATAATGCATTTATATATTTCCCATAGCATTTATATCGTTGCTTAGGCATGAAATAACACACACGCATATTGAAATATTTTAAAAATTATAAGAAAAATACGTTTTTGACTACTAAAATATGATTTTCATCGCTCTGCCGGGGGCAGAAGATGATTACCTATTAAGCTAAGATTTTGCAGAGGCTATTTTCTCATGCATGCGCAAGTGTTTGTCTCTATTAGAATATGGAAATCGAAAAAAATGTAAAATCGATCCACCCTAGTTAGTGTACAGTCGATCAATGAAAAAAAAACACGTCTTGAAACTCTTGTTTTTCTTGCTAATAAATATCGGTAAGGAGCATAAGTGTGTCACCACAGGACGCTTTGTAATCGATTGTATAATATGGTTTATATTTGAGGAGTTTATGCAGTGGTAAGCAATGCTGAACTTGTTAAAACTTATTAGGTAAGGAGAGAAATAGCTTATAGTCTTAAGAGCAAATATTGTTAATTCTTTCTTTATCTTCTAGGATGATAAGGAAATGCGTATCACGTCATTAGGGAAGTTTAATAGCATATTATAAAGCTATTGTTAAGTCAACTCTTACAATAATTCGGAAGAACTGCTATTCTAATTATTTTACACAATTTTTCTTTTATATATAGAAATAAGCTACTATTATGATTAAAAATTTTGTTTAACCATTTACATATATTGCAATTAAAATGTTTTATATTGAGCATTTTTACTCATTCTTTTGTAGTTTAAAAAAGTTAGAAATAAAGTATACCACGTCTTCGTTCGTTTTTTGCGAATTCATCATCAAAGTTGACGTGTGAATGAAAATGTGGGTGGATTTAATTTTTATTCATTTATCATTTTGTTTAAAGAAATTGTTGACAGGTTTTGTTATTCACTTTATGCATGTAAATAGAGTTCGATATTTTGTTCAGAATTCACTTAACGCAAAAATTAATTCGTCCAACATTTTGTTGTACGACGTGACATTTATCCGTTTCATTTACGGTACACCATACACACATGTACGTACTTCTAAACTTCTAGAGACACGCTCCAATACATGACTAGGTTTATCATTCTATTAAATACTAGTAAGCTGAGCGCTTTCCTTGTTATATTAAATGTATCATAAGTTTTAATATAATCCTATGTATTTTTCTTAACAAACTATAATAAAATTCTCGAGTATCAATTTTTTTTTTCATAGTTACACGTTTAGGCGCTATACCGCTTTGGAGGATTAATTCAATTTTTCTTGTCTTCATTATCGTGTGTTTGCTTCCTGCAAAATGGTAGAACCACTTTTGGAGCATTTGATTCCTTGTCAGTAAATATTTTTTCCCACTCTAAGTTTTAGCAAATGAATAAACTAATGCTAATTTTACTTTCACAAAGTTGAATCACTTATCCCATACTAATTGAGGAATAGAATGACGATCTCTACTTCAATTATATCATGTCCTCATTCAACTGAAACTGGACTATGGAGCCCATGTCTGTGGATCGGCATCTTTGTCTCTTCTTCGTATACTATGACGAGAAACCGTGGCTCCCGGCTGGCAACGGGTGGTTTTCGTCGTTTCCCGATTGATAAGTCTTCATACAGAATGCAGGGTATTACTACAGTTATTACAGTGGGCATCTCCTGCCATAAACATTTTTTGTGTACACTCAATATTTCCAGTTCTATAATTGGTCACTTCATTGAGAAGTCTGTATCCGATAAAATATTTCGGCTTATTGGTTCTGTTCTTTTTTATTCAGCTGGACCGTGAGGTAATACGTTTTAGTTCTCAAGCAGATTCCCTCATTGTTATAATGTTTCAGACCAACAAAGACCCTAGGATCCACTCATGGCTAGTCTACGTAACCATGTTTGTGATTATGTATTGCGCATGTCCTCCGTGGTGGCGGAGGGGACCTACAATTATACGTGGGTTTCGAAACGCAAAAACCTTAATTTTACTACCTAATCTAACAACATAAGCATCTAATCGGTTTTTAAACATGTTTATAGACGTGCTACTAATTACTTCTACCGGCACACTATTCCAGCTATTTACTATTCTATGCGTAAAAAAGTTTTTAGCAACTGCTGTCTCGAACCTTCTACTTGTCAGCTTACACCCGTTATTTCTAGTTCTAGTACATTGTGCTGTTTCGAAAAAGCTATCTCTGTTTACGTTATCAAACCTATTCATAATTTTAAAAACCTGGATTAGATCACCCCTTAGCCTCCTAGTCTCGAGTGTAGTCGATTTTAACTCCTTAAGCCAGTGGTTCCCAATCTTTTCTGTATGGTTACCAAAAACCCAATTCTAATTCAGCTACATTACTCCAATCATTAGATATTATGTTTTATAACTTCTGAATGGCGTCTCATTACCCAAGTGGGGTAATTTACCCCGAGGTTGGGAAGCACTGCCTATCCTCGTACGACTTTGACCTAAGCGACGAAATCATCGTAGTTGCTCGTCTTTGAACTCTCGATTTTGTCTATATCCTCGTGCATATGCAGACTCCAAAATTGGATCAGTACTCCAACTGGGGTCTAACTAATGATTTATAAAGAGGAACAATAATATCGCGCGATTGGTACTCAAAATTCCTAGCTATAAAACCTAGCACTTTGTTCGCTTATTGACCGCTGCTGTACTTTGTTTCGCCACTTTCAAATCAGTGACAATAACTCTTAAATCTTTTTCCTGATCTACGTTTGCCAACTCCTTTCTTGACATACTATACATACACAAAATTACCCTTACGCGAACCTATATGTAAAAGTTTGCACTTATCGACGTTAAATCTCATTTGACAGGTGACCAACCAATCCATGACTTTATTCAGAACTTCCTGGATTTTACCTCTATCTTCGTGTCATCCGCAAACTTTGAAACTGTACTGACTAGGCCGACATCTAAATCGTTAATATATATAAGAAAAAGCAAGGGGCCCAATACAGAACCCTAAGGAACGCCGCTCGCTACATTAGCCCAAGACTCCGCTCCATCAACGGCCACCCTCTGTTTCCTACCTCGCAACCACTCTTCTATCCAATTTATTACAACACCCCTAATTCCATGAGCTTTAGTTTTTTCAACGAGTCGTTTGTGCGGTACGGTGTCAAACGCTTTTTGAAAATCTAAATACACTACATCTACCGCCCGTGGTGGTTACAAGGCTTTTTTTCTTAGCATTTGGTCCCTTGTCGGTTTATACTGATGGTTCAAGGTCGGCCGAGAATCTTCGGGTGTTTGTTCAAGCTGAACTCTAAGCTATTGCTATTGCTTTCGCAATTTATTCGTGTTTTCAAAGTGTCCTTTTGGTAGTACAGGAGTACAGTTATTCTCCCCTTGATACAAAAAGTGCAACAGTAGCTATTCCTCACTTCCGAGATGTAAACTTCTCTTTGTTAGATACGATTGATATAAGAGTATCAGGAAATGAGCCAACGGATAACTCGCTGCTTGTCTTTGGCATGGGTACCTTCAGATGAATGACTCGTAGCCACTCTGCAAGAGTTGTCTGGTTCTTGCCGAATGCCCGAAACAATGTCAGACTCCTTGTGTATCGATCCCGACTGGAGGTCCCCGACAGAATCTGACTACTTTACGATAAATCCTTTAGTTTTTGCGTAAAATAGGAATTGTGACCACTTTGATATGTAGTGATAACCTGCCTGCTCTACTTAATATGTTTGGGGAAATAAAGCCTTTTTTAACGGACTGAAGTCTGCACTAAACTAATAGCCATTCACTCTCCTTCGCTTCACTCAAAAACTGAAGCCAGCTTCACTTTTAATGTCAAACAACTATCAGAGTTGTAATGACTTGTTTATAACTTAAGATGTGAAACAAAGGAGAATAAAAAGACGACTGAGAAATGGAACCCAACCACAAAATGGGTTTTTCTACAGAATTTAAAATTGATTATTTTGGTTTGTGTATAAACGTACAAAAATTTTTTTCTCTAAAATTCTACCGTAGCCTTAGGAGTTAAAAAGTGGCACGGACTCGTTTAGCCAAATTGAATGTCTTCATATCTACACGTAGTTATGTCGATGCCACGTCGAAACACCGCTTGTCGTTAGATCACCGAAGTTAAGCATGTTCGATTTATTCATTAGCTGGATGGGTGACCTTCCTCTGCATTCAGATGATGTTGCGATGTGTTTGACTTGCATCCCACGTAAAGCTGTAGGTCCCTTTTGTCATGTGACCTTTGCTGTTACGAAGGAAGTTAACCTTAAACATTATTAATGATGTATATTTAAGTGTCAGCAGTTCAACAATTTTGACTAAAGAATTAAGTGCCCATTTGAAGGAAGCTAGAAAAAGTTATCTCAGCAGAGTAACACAGCAAGTCATTATACAACTGACACGTATCATAATTATTATTATTATTTAAATATAAAATTATATGTACATGATGTGTTCCGTTTGCAATTATGTATGGCTCCTCCCCACCTTTCTGAACACTATTAATTTAACCTTGAGTGAAATTAATGTTTTTTGTTCATTTTAATTCCTACTATTCTGATCTCAACCCTTAGTATTCGTGGCTTAATGCGGTTTAGACTGTATTAACATTTAGATATAAGAATCAGGATGTGTGTTAGGATTTTAAGTTGCAGGACTAAATGCAAGTTTGAATAGTTCATACCCATATTCTAAAAGGCGAGCAAATTTCATTTCCTCAGTGGAAAATCGTCGAAAGACTAAGTAATGTAGATTAATTTAATCTAACATGTTGGCTTAGGTCTTTAATGCAGGTCTGATTTGTTAGTTTTCATAGTTCCTTTTTTTTTCCCCTCACTGAAGAAATGGTAAATATGATAGTTATACGAGTGCTATTGAAATTAATTTTTTCTGAGCTTGTGTACAGTTAATCAAGAAAAAAGTACCTCATTCCAGTCTAATTAAATATTTTTACACAATCTTTTATTACGACTCCAATATATATATATATCAATATATATAGCGTGTAACAAAAGTCCATTCGCATAGGGAAATAAGATTTAGCAGAATTGAACGAGAAAATACATTACAATACAATCCACTTACCAATTAATCCAGTAAGATAACTGTGGCGATTCACTGTTCCATTTAAATGAAAACAAGCCTCGTCGCTAAATAAAATATCGGAAAAGATTTCCCCTTTGAGAACGGACCTTTGTTACACCCTCTATAATTTTTTCTAATTTATATAATGAAATGGCATTTGTCTAGAAGTTGAAAGGCAAGTTCATGGATACAAATTAAAAATAAAATTTTATTCACCAGCTAACATTAAATATCATTGTTTTATAATAATATACTATTGGCTATAATACCTTTACATAATACAAAAAACTTAACTGAAAATGTATTGTACTATATAATTATTTAATATAAATTGTGGGAGCTCGCTCAATCAATACTTACAATGTAAGAAACCAATTCTTTCCACGATTTTTCAGGAACCTACCTAGTGGGTTAACTAGTTTCCTCTTAGAAGCCAGTCCACACTAGCTACTTAGCGAAATTATCATTGGTATATTTAAACTAAGTACTGCTCCAAGCTAAACTTTTTAAAATAATTGTCCAAAAGTCGGTCAGGGATCAATTTGGCATCTATGCAAGTTTTCTGACTAATTAAGTAATTGTAGAAAAAAGGAGAGAGATTTTTTAAGGATAACTTTGCCAACCTTTGGAGGCAGGGAGTGCTGGAACTCCCGTCACTGCCCTCCTCAGCTGATCTTTTTCCGTGTTTCGTCCACCCTGTGAACAATGTTCCCTCTAATTTTTTTTAGTCCGTGTGCGCAAGAAATGTTCGTTGTGCATACATTTAGATTCATGGTGAAAAATTGTGCAAACTTTTCTGAGCACTATTATCTTCAAAATTAAATATATATAAATATTAAATACTTAATAAATATTATTTCCATAAGGTGATAGCTTGATCATTACGGTACTATTAAATGGATATTAAAAAATTGTTTACAATATTATACCGGGTGTCCGAGAATTATCTGTACAATTTTTGGCTGTTATTAAAAGTCAACCATGAAGTGTAGAAATTCCAGTGTTGTCCCATTTTACAGAGAAACTCATTAAGTTTTTTCTTTTATGTACGCGGGTGACAGACATTGATGATTTAAAAGCAAGAATCACAGCTGCTATTGAGCGAATTGATGTGGATATGCTGCAGCGTACATGGCAACATTTGGATTATCGATTGGATGTTTTGCGAATCACTGATGGTGCACATATCGAATGTTTGTAACAACGTTACTTTAATAAAAGAAACTTTTGAAAATACAGATTCTAAATAATCTTGTTTAAGAATTTTACGTGTGTTATCAAGAATTTTATTAAAAGATGAAATTGTACAGATAATTTTCGAACACACTGGAATTTCTAAAAAACTTGTCAAAACTTGGTATCAGAAAAAACTTGAGATTCTCTGTAAAATGGGACAACACTGGAATTTCTACACTTCATGGTTGACTTTTAATAACAGCCAAAACTTGTACAGATAATTCTCGGACACCCTGTACCTATATTCTTAAAGAAAACATTTTATCCATTCTAAAAATATGAATAAAATAAAAAATAGTAAAATAAAATTCAACAAAATAAAGAAATAAAATAAAAATAACATTAATTGAAAATGACTATTTTAGTTATCATTTCTCAAAACAATTTTTAGCATTTAGCACTTTAAAATAGACTCTCAAGATTAATACATGATTTTATCCATTCACAAAAGAGGACTAAAATAAAAAATAATAAAGTTCAATAAAATAAAATATAATCAAAATAACATTAAATGAAAGTGCTTTTCATTTAAATATGATTATGATTTCTCCCTATGATCTTTAGCATTTGCCCATTCCAAATAAACTCTATGAAGATTAATACATCCGTCATCATTCAGATAACTTTTAATTCGCATGAGCATGTCCAAATGATTTTCTTTCAAGCGGTTTCTTAATTTGTTCTTTATAGAATTCATTAAACTGAAATTTTTGAAATTACTTCATTTGCTGTCGTGACTCATGATACACTTGAGCCTGTGCGCATTTTATTTTCTGTGCGCGCGGGTTTCACGACGCGCGTGCACGCGCACCTTAGAGAGAACATTGCCTGTGAACAGTCCAGCATGCTCTCAAACGCACCTCTCTCAATAGTCCTCACTACACATACCTGCATCTTACATACTACACAATCTTTCAAAAACTAAAAAGACCTTATTTTTGGGGGGGGGGGGGGGGGGGTCTTCTTTCTCTGAGGGTGGCGTTTTTACGGGCATTCGCCCATGGGCCCCTCCTTCCTGCATAAAAAAAAACATTCAATTCAGTAGCTAATAATTATTTTGAAAATTTCCCAAACGAAGGCAGCTTTTTTCCCTCCAAATCAGGAACGTCAAGATTATTACCCCTTAAATGTGGTATAATTATGCAAATCTCGCTTCCCGTCTACGAACTAAATCTTAGTTATTGGTTACTTGAAAGGAAAATAGAGAGAGGCTAGGATACAAGATAATACTGAAGTTATTAGTACGCTAATTATGAGGTAATTTAAAAAACTGATCGTACAAAATCCTTTCAATACGTGTTGAATAAGTTTTGACAACACATCCGATGACAGTTTTGAAAAGGAAAAGTTGTAAGCAAGCCTCTGGTGTGACTGCTGTGGATGGATTCTCCAGAAAAGAAATTTGTTTGGCTTAAGTACTTCACCAAAACTCGAATTTATCTTCAATCAAGCAAAACAAATATTTACATTGGAGAAGAAAGTATATCATTTTCGTTTACTGACACGTTACAAATAAATATAAAAATATTCACAACATTTGTAATCTTTAAACATTCAAATTTATACCAAGAGTTGAGATACATATACAATTTATACATACATAGCTTTCCTTTGCCAACAGTATTTTAAAAATTATATAAACTTTATATACCGGTATAGTATATGCATAATAATAATAATAATAATAATATATTATTACAATTGTTCATCTTGCTTGTTTGGTTGAGTAATGTCCATAATAATTAATAGAGGTGAATTAAGTTTCATTTACATGTGAATAATAAATGTTGACAAGTAATTTTTGAACAACTTTTTCGGTCGACAGTTGAAAGAAATTCGAAATTTAAAAAAAAAAATCATTGTACAAGTGTAGTTTAAAGAAGTTAGTTGTTTTCTGTTTATTTTAGCTGAAAAAGCGAATAATAAAAGGGCAACTCCGATCATATACAGAAGTTATCTCCAAATAACAATGAGCAAACAAAAAGCAAAGGCCCTGAGGAAGAATCTGAAAGAAACTATATGCAGGTATTACGCAAGGGGTAAAATTGCAGATATAGAGGCAGACCGTGTTTTGTATGAGCACCTAACCGTGTGTAAATTTTACTACAATAATGGTGACTAAATTCGGTGGCAATTGCAAATTCTATCACCCGACTATTTGCAAGAATTACGCAAGACATGAAAACTGCAAATATGGTAAAAAAAAGTTCTACAATCACCTCCCAATAAACTCAAAGGACAATTGGAAAAACGAAAAGAAAACTGCGAGTCCAAACTGCGAAGCAAATGTTTTCTGACGGGTTGGGTACGATTCGATGTGGCCGACTCGATGCGACCCAACTCGATGTCAGGACAACTCGATGTGATATCCCTAAGGGATATTTTCGTTAGTTTTAACGAAAATATCACAACTTAACCTAACCAATCGTCAAGGGCGTACAGTTGACCTAACCGGGCATTCAGTTAACCTACATTAAATATATAAAGAAAATGAAATCGACTTGGCCTGGCATCGACTTGGCCACGTCGAATTGTCCCTGCCCCTTTCTGACATCACCGACACAATACGGCTACCGAGCCTTATACAACACACACGGTCAACATAGTTGAAAACCTCCGAGTCGAACCGTTAACAGGCAAGAAGTTACCGGAACAGGTAAACGGAAACGGATCTTTCCCGGAGGAAACCAGGGCCTCGAAATATGCAACAGTGAAAGATAACGAATTTGGAATGCACAAGGAACAACACAAAACTGAAAATGTTAATATGGTTCTGGCAAATATTCAAGGGCTAAAACTGAACCACACTCTAAACTAAATTTTAAACCTGAAAGGAGTTATGCATAAAACAAGGGTTGACATCGCGTGCCTCAGAAATACCTTGCTTTTCTTTTTTTATTTAATGCAGGAAGGAGGGGCCAAATGCGAACGCCCGCAAAAATGTATACAGTACCGTACAAAAAGTTAGAGGCCACTGTCGACCTGATAACCATTAGATAATCTGTTGTATGAAAACTGGATTTGATACTAAAATACATATTAACTAGAATCTCTGGTTCATATTAAGTATAACTAAGTTATTACTTAAGTGTATGAAGTTGTATAAGCTGGACGACACTAGTCTGCATAAATTGGACTTGAAGGTTGATTCATTATATTACTTATAACGCGTGTTTAAAGATCTTGCGAACTATTAATGATGGAACTGCAGTAAATGCTCCTAAGCTATTGTTATATCAATATTTACAATTAAAAGTATTGACATATTCACTTAAATTCTGAAAAACAAATTTATCCAAAACGTTTCTCATAATCCTAATTGATGCTGTTTTTTTTCCTTTCACAGGTTTAAGAAATGACGAAAAGTACAATTTCTGATGAGATTAGAAATAAAATAATACATTTGCATGGTGAGGGAATGAGTCAAAGAAAAATAAGTGAATCTACAGGTGTTTCCAAAATTGGTGTAAAAAACAATCTTTGCTCGTCACAGATCAAATGGGACCCCAGCTGATCGTCCTAGATCAGGGAGGCCCTCTAAGCTTTCTCCATCTGATCTACAATATCTAAAGAGTACTTCCCTTCGAAACAGACTCAAATCCAGCACTTCACTTCCAGCAGATCTCGAAAAAACAACAGGTGTCTCAGTTGATCCCTCTACTGTACGAAGGAAGCTTAACTCAGTAGGTCTCAGATGTCCAATACTTGTGTTCCAAAGCATATTTTCTTCTCTTCTCTTTATTTCCATTCCTTAAAAGTGGCTTTTTTGCTGCAACACGTCCTTTAAGACCAACTGAGTTAAGCTTCCTTCGTACAGTAGAGGCATCAACTGAGACACCTGTTGTTTTTTCGAGATCTGCTGGAAGTGAAGTGCTGGATTTGAGTCTGTTTCGAAGGGAAGTACTCTTTAGATATTGTAGATCAGATGGAGAAAGCTTAGAGGGCCTCCCTGATCTAGGACGATCAGCTGGGGTCCCATTTGATCTGTGACGAGCAAAGATTGTTTTTTACACCAATTTTGGAAACACCTGTAGATTCACTTATTTTTCTTTGACTCATTCCCTCACCATGCAAATGTATTATTTTATTTCTAATCTCATCAGAAATTGTACTTTTCGTCATTTCTTAAACCTGTGAAAGGAAAAAAACAGCATCAATTAGGATTATAATAAGAAACGTTTTGGATAAATTTGTTTTTCAGAATTTAAGTGAATATGTCAATACTTTTAATTGTAAATATTGATATAACAATAGCTTAGGAGCATTTACTGCAGATCCATCATTAATAGTTCGCAAGATCTTTAAACACGCGTCATGAGTAATATAATGAATCAACCTTCAAGTCCAATTTATGCAGACTAGAGTGTCATCCAGCTTATACAACTTTATACACTTAAGTAATAACTTAGTTATACGTTAATATGAACCAGAGATTCTAGTTAATATGTATTTTAGTATCAAATCCAATTTTCATACGACAGATCATCTAATAGCTATCAGGTCGACAGTGGTCTCCGACTTTTGCACGGTAAAAAAAAAAGAATATATATACACCTTACCTTACAACGTTACAAAGGTTTCGCGTGATGATCTCTCATTTCGCGAAGGTCAAGCTTATCGCCCCTCCTCTCGAATTGGCCTGGTGAAGTAGTGAGTGATTCTTGCGCTCTCCACCTCACATAGCCAGGTACGCCCGGCTCATCGGGAATTGTTCTGATCCAGGCGTCGTCTTCTTTTGAAGATTTCCACTGCAACTCCCTTTGTGTTTCTTAGGTCTTTGGGCAACTGATTAAACAGTTTTGGTCCTCTCACTACAAAACTTTTCTTTCAGGGTTAAGGATGTGCCCTGTCTCGCCTTCAATTTGGGAATACGGCACAGTCTGCCGTTTCTACTGTCCACCGTTGTTTGGGGAGTTATAGGGTTCAGAGTAAGATTAGGGACTAGTTTCTCCATTATTTTCCAAGTGTAAATAATGGTGTATCTCTCTCTTCTCCTTTCCAGTGAGTATAGGTCTAGTTCGCGTAACTTTTCCCAGTAATTTAGTTCTTTGCACCCATTGATCTTGGCTGTGAAGCTTCTCTGGATCCCTTCCAGCTGTCAAATGTCTTCTTTTTTATATGGGGATGTTAGGACCGAGCAGTATTCCAATTTGGGTATTATCAGGGTTTTCAGTAGAGGAATCATTACATTCCTATCCCTTCGTTTAAAGGTTCTCAATATCTGTCCCGTTATTCTCTTTGCTCTGTTTACTGCTATCTTATTTTTTGTCTCAAATTTCCCATCATCCGTCATTACAACCCCTAAATCTTTTACTCTGGGATTTCTCTGAATTTCCTGTCCATTTGGGGATTAATATTCCATGGATTTTAGGTCTTCTCTTTTTCCGTACCGTAATAGCTGAAATTTCTCGGTGTTAAACTTCATATTGTTGTCTTCCGTCCACTTGTAGATTCTGTTTATGTCGGATAGCAGATAGGATCCAGCTTTGGGACAGGATCTAGGGGTGTGTGTGTGTGTGTGTGTGTGTGTTATATATATATATATATATATATATATATATATATATATATATATATATATATATATATATATATATATATATCTTGTGGGTTTGCAGCATTCATTCTTCATTCATTTCACGTGTTTTATTGTGAAATTCATCCCATATATATATATATATATATATATATATATATATATATTGGAAAAGCCTTTGATTCCACTCGGTCAAGTAGAGCTGTGGGTTGAGCCGCTCCACACACAAGTGTATTCCATACAGGGGAGGACAAACCCCTGTACAGAGACGGCAAGTGAGTTGGGGTGAAGAAACTGCGGAGACGATACAGTACACCTAACCTCTAAGAAGCTGTTTCGGAAAGATAGTATATGTGATCTTTCTAGAAAAGATCATGAGAAAAGGAGACACTAAGAATGTTAAGAGGATTGAGAAGGATTGAGTTCTGTGTTGTTGAAGATAAAGGAATAGTAATGTTGGAAGATTGTGACGAATAGACATACGAAGGAACTGTATTTTGAGGCAGTGAAAGCCACAAGATTTTCTCTGCTCTAATCAGAGATTGTAGAAAGCTCAGGTCAGATGCATTATAGCCGTCCTACGCGAAACATGGAGTAAATGTTGAGAGGAACGCTTTGTGAAGCGGGTAAAGTAAAGAGTGGAAAGGACAGAAAGTGCGACTTATAAACCTCACTGATAAATAAAAGGAAGAGTGGGTGGTAGGACAGAGCCCTGAGGAACACCACTATTAATCTCCAACCGCCGCTATGGATCAGCCAGAAAGGAAATCATAGATGAAGGCACAGACAGAAGGATAGGAACCGAAGGAGGGTCGTTTGGAAATTAAGGATTTGTGCCAGACTTTATCAAAAGCTTTTGATATGTCTAGCGCAATAGCAAAGGTTTCACCGAAATCCCGAGAGTTGGATAACCAAGAGCCATTGAGATATGCAAGAAGATCGCTAGTAGAACATCCCTTCCAGAATCCGTACTGACGTTCTGAAAGAACATTGTGAATAGAGAAGTGTTTAAGAATCTATTAAAGATAGATTGAAAAACTTCAGAAATACAAGAAAGTTCAGTACCATATTTATCAGTTTTCAAATCCCCAAAAGTGACAAAGTGATATCTGATCACAATACCTTCTCTGAAGAGAAACTACGAAGTGAGAATATAACGGATTTTGACTTTGCCCTAGAAGATACAGCGCAAGCTACAGGACAAAAGAAATCACAGTCAGCTACAGGTCCAGACAAATGGGACTCCTCGATGATTAAAAACTACAACAATGGAATACGTACACCCCTGTATTGGAAATGGAGATCTCTGGACACAGGAGAAATATCGGGTATCCTGAAAAGGGCGAACATTGTCCTTAGATATAAGATAGATAGATCTCAAGCAAAGAACTATAGTTTGCGAGAAAATTTGACACTTTTGAGGCAGAGAGAAGATTCAATGACAACCAACACGGGTTTCCGATCAGGAAGATATATATATACCGTACAATAAGTACGAGTATATAACAAAAAATTGCGTTTAATCTAGTTTCCTTAAAAAAATTTCATATCCAAGGTATCACGAAAAATTTTTTCCTTTCCAATTTACACGCATTTATAATAAAAAATCTTATTTCCCAAATGAGTTGGGGTGAGAAGGCAAACAGCTCATATATAACATACAGAAGGTAATGAAGAGGAGAAAAGGTAGAAACTAAAAACGTACACATTCATTCACACTGGCATCCTGCTGGACCAGCAGCCCCGAACATGACTAAATTCCATACCTGCGACGCTTCCTACGCCATGCGTGGTGGTGCTTCCAGGGTTTGTCAAAATTAAGACAAGACTGTCCTGAACTTACCACTAACAAAGCTCCTCCCTTAAAACTTTCTTGCAGCCACTTCTCGTGCATCACCCAAGTCATTTCCACGCTTCCTCAGGCAATCATTCACCTCAACCCCGCTCTCCTCCGATTACCTTCGCAAACACTCTTATACACTCTTTCACAACTCTGTCATCTTCCATTCTTTCAATATATCCAAACCACCTTAACACACTTTGCTCAATTTTCATTTCCACTGACTTCAGAACACCACATCTGTCCAGGACCACATTATTTCTCACTCTCACTCCGGCGCACGCCACACACACTACTTCTCAGGTTATCCATCTCATTTGCTCTTACCCTTCACTTCTCCCTTTCATGCCATGTCAAAGTTTCACACCCATACAAAAGTGACGGTGCTAACACATCTTCATGTAAACATATCACAGCATCTCGATCCAGTCTCCGCTTCCTCACAACCGCTTTCAGCGCACCAGCTACCTTTCTTCCTCAATTCACTCAACTATTAACTTCATTCGCACTCGTACCTCTTTTGTTCAATACACAATAATTACACATCCCAAATACTTAAGACTCTACCACCTCTATCGTTTCACCACTCTCCAAAATCAATAACTCGATCTTATCCATATTCACTTTCAACAATCTTCTCTCGCACGCTACCACAAAACCAACACTTATATCAAACCATTCACTCAGATCTTTAATTATACGCAAACGGGGCGTTTTGTATAAAAATGTTAAATGACAACGTTGTATTCTCATTAAAAAAAAATTCTAGGAAGGACACTGTAACTACAGTTTAACATTCGACCAGTTTTACAACAGTTGCAGTTTTCAATGAAAAAAAATGTGGTGCTACGTTAGAAACTGGTAACGATCAAACACCACCATTTGACAGTCTTTTAAATGTTTTCATATCATTCTCGCGGAGGAAGAACATACATTGAAACAGTTCATACGTACGAACAAATTACGCCACATTTACTAAATAAGAGTTTAATTTTGTGTCATTGGTCATTTAATTGTTTTCAGTGTTTTCGGTCGCGAGATCGTACGCCGTGTGCCCTTCTCAAGGAAAATGCGAAACGAATTTTTAGAAAAAGCAGTTTACTAGAATATGTAATTTACGCTCTTAAGCTTAATGCTTTTAAATGATCCCTTGAAAACGCGTAACAGGGTTCCCACGGACAAATTAAAGTTTAAAATAAGTGAGGAAACTGTTTAAAAATAACCAAATAAATTCCAAAACTAGGGGGGGCGCTTCCTGTACAGTGTATATGCGGTATTATTTGTTCGTAACATTGTTCTTATGTTATAAAAAGATCGATAACCAGTCCAGAGAATAAAATTACTTAGTCTTTTGATTATACAAGTCAGAATCAGAATCATGGTCCAGCTAAAAAATTTCTGAAAACTATAAAAAATTTACTAATTTGTAATATTCCATTTTCTTTGGATTTTTTTTTTTTTAGTTAAAAAAAAAAATTGTTAATTAGTAATGACAAGCGGTAGCTTGCTATCGCTCGCGACCGTTGTACAACTTGGCCCTCCGAGAAGAAGTGGCTAAGCGACAAAAGTAAAAAAAAACGCCATTACACCCACACAAAAGTAAAAAACGCCATTTACACCCACACAAAAAAAAACGCCATTACACCCACACACAAGTAAAAAACGCCATTACACCCACACAAAAGTAAAAAACGCCATTACACCCACACACAAGTAAAAAACGCCATTACACCCACACAAAAGTAAAAAACGCCATTACACCCACACACAAGTAAAAAACGCCATTACCCCCACCCCTCTACCCATTACCCCCACTCCCACAATTACCCCACCCCCTCGCGACCGTTGTACAACTTGGCCGGGAGGGCGGGTAGCAGTATATGTCACACATGAAAATCTTAAGATTCAGAAATCTTGAATACTTTATAAAATAATATAATTACAAAAATTGTAATGAATCGTAACTGCAAATCGATGAAAGAATGGAGCTTAAAATCCCGATTAAATAGCTGAATAAATTGTGAGTCCTTTCAGGCTATCCAATCAATCACAAATGTAAAGAGAGAAAGACTTTTTTTTCGCTTTTTCATGTATTTTTTTTATTGGTTGTAGACTTAAAATTATATTATATGAGACCCTCATAGGAAGAAGTGGCTAAGCTACAAAATTTAAAAAAAAAACGTCATTACCCCCCCCACACACACACACACTCCCCCCCCCTCCCCTACTACCCCCGGGCGGGTAGCCTGTGCACTGTTCCGAAGAAAGCGGACAGACGGACATACACACATTTTAGCTCAATAGTATATAGAATTTTTGTTTTTCAGGAATTTATCAGGTCATCCCATAAGTAATGTCGTTTTTCAGATCGGAACTTCAAGGACAAAAAAAAACTCAACTGAAACTTTTTAATCTAGTACATATTTTCCATCGGAATCAATGACACTCTGCCAACGTCCTACAAGCTTTGCAATGCCACGTTTATAAAATTTAGGCGGTTTTGAGGCAAAAAACGTACAAAGACTGGTGTGCAGGTCATCTAAAGAAGTATACTGTTTCTCGTCAAGATAGTTTTGCAGACTCCTGAAGAGATGATAATCTGAAGGCGCAAGGTCCCACCCAAGCTCCTCAATTTTTGCAGAAGTGATCCGAGCGGAATGCGGACGTGCGTTGTCGTGGTGGAACACGATTCCTTTCCGATTAACCAAAGAAGGTCTCTTTTCTTTTAGTGCAGTGTTCAATCGATCCAGTTGTTGACAGTAGACTTGAGCGGTGATTGTTTGGTTGTGTGGTAAGGTTTCAAAGTGTATTACACCACCTTTATCCCACCAAACACTAAGCAACACCTTCCGAGGGTGAAGATTTGGTTTTAGCTGTGGTGTCACTGGTTCTCCGGCACAAACCCACTGTCGACGGCGCTTAGCATTCTGGTACAGTATCCACTTTTCATCACCAGTCACTAAACGATGCAAAAACGGATCTTGGAGTTCACGGGAATGAAGAGCTGTGCTAATGTTTACCCGCACCCTCAGATTGTCGACCGACAATTCATGTGGCACCCATTTTCCTAACTTAGGCACTTTCCCGAGTTGTTGCAAATGTCGATGGATGGTGGACAGGGATGAATTGAGTTTCTGGGCCAATTCTTCGACAGTTGTTGAACAGTCTTCTTCAAGTGCGGCTAACAGCGGGTCATCATCAAACTCAGCAGGGCGTCCAGAGCGTGCTGCATCTGTCAAATAGCAGTCACCATTCCTAAACTTTTGAAACCATCTTTGACATTTCCTCACATGCAGAATATCGTTGCCATAAACGTCCTGAATGTTTCGCGTTGCTTCAGTAGCACTATTCCCTTTTTTGAACTCGTAAAACATTATTTGCCTGATATGCTCTTCTGATACTGCCATGTTTATGAGGGGTTCACATAAAGCAAAACACACGTCTTCACTGGTCAAGGTCTGTAAAGTATGTAGCGAAACACGATAGATCTCCTCTTAGATATAACCTTCGGAAAATTTATGCTTAAACCGAGTAGGACTAGTTTAAACTTAATCTATCGTAAAAAACGACATTACTTATGGGATGACCTGAAAGGTTTTCCGAAACTACGTCACAGTATGTAACAATCCGTCAAATCTATAAAATTTGTAAAAACGATCATGAAAACTTGCTACCTGACCGAATATAGAAATGTTCTTTTGCATTCCTGTAAATTCTTATAAAGTCTTAATAAAAATGTTCTGCATTTTCATTCCGACCACAGTCCAATATAAATATCTTTATAATTTGTTCATATTTATACATTAAGTTGGTCCTGAAGATATTTCAGGAAAAATTTCTCGAATTTAATCTACCACGTGATACAGAATCAATATTATGAATAAGCAGTTTATCTTCTAAGTACGATTTTTTTTGCAGGTAACACTTCAAAAATAAAAAAAGGGGGGGGGATGTTAACTTGTACTGATGAAACAAAACTGGTTTCTAATGGACGACATATCATATCTGAAGTGTAAAAAAAAAAAGTGAAATTTCAATATTCGCGTCAAATAAACAAAACCCTATTCTTTTGATATTAAATACTTTATTTAGTTTCATATAAAATCTTAAAAAAACAATTAACTTAAATAAAAATGCTCTTAAGTTTTACTAATTTGATGTAAGGCAATGTCGGATAAAATATGTTTTGATTAAAGCTCAAAACACAAAAAAAAAAGCAAGATTTTAACCAACTGTTCTCAAGTAAAAATTCAAGGTAGATGATCTTCACATTTACTCTGTTCATATCCAACTGAAGCAGAGTTTGCCTCTCCTTCATCATCATCGTAATCCTGGTGCAATCTTCTGTAGCCTTTGTTGTGCACGCTATTAGATTTCGCCTGAGAATAAAATGTTAAAATTGAGAAATGTGAGTGAATTATTATTATTATTATTATTATTATTATTATTATTATTATTATTATTGAGATTGAAGTAAACTGGGCAGCATAGAGGCGGTTTCGTCTCCGCCTAGAGTGAGCCACGTCCCGAGCACGTCTCTTACCACTACATTATCCACGAAACCCAAAACATTCCTTTCAAGTGCAGCTCTATGTGGAATCTCTGTTTAGTAAATGTTCCACCTGTTCAACTGTAGGCCGTGGAACCGATTACATATCGTAAGTAAATTGTCTTAAATAATTACTATATACGGGCATTACGCAACATTGCAGTAGAAACGTTGGCACATACCCTTCGAATGTTCACTTTCCGAATGGTGCGTGGCAGTCCTGTAAACCACAGTTTTCAAGTACTTTAAAAGTGTCTATGTTCGTAGTAATTAATGTAAAGAGAACCGACATGAATAAGTGCTTTCACGGACTTCAATTTTGTACGCCCTTAATGACTGGTTAGCTTGTCGTGATATTTTCATTAAAACTAACGAAAATATCACGACAACCTAACCAATCATCAAGGGCGTACAGTTGACTTAACCGGGCATTCAATAATTCATTTACACAAGAAATGAAGGTCAGATATGAACAATACACACCAAAATACACCAGAAAAACCTATTCTCATATCAAAATCGACCCACAGGGGTAAAACGAATAATTACCACCATATTATTTCAATCGATTTTAATCGATTCAAAAATTGCTTATATCTCGTTAATATCAATTTGCACAAGAACTACCATAGAAGAAAATAGATTCAAATTTAGATTCTACATAAGAAAAACCGGATCTTGTGGGTTGTTGTATTATATGAAAAAAAATGAAGTAAATGATGGGCTATAATAACCAACAAGATCCGAATATTCTTGTTTTTACAACATAAAACATAATTTTTTGAAACTATCTTTATTTTCTACATAAACGGGTTTTATTGCATATATATATATATATATATATATATATATATATATATATATATATATGAATAGAAACGACATAAGTATTAAGGAACGTTTCTGCACACGAGGAAGAGAAATCACGAATAAATGAAAAATGAGGCGAACCCCGGGAATCGAACCCAGGGCCTTCCAATTGCCGGTTGGATGCGCTACCCTATGTAGGAGAATTTCGATTTGTGAATGATCGAGGTCCGTAGTGTAATGGTAGCGCATCCAACCGGCAATTGGAAGGCCCTGGGTTCGATTCCCGGGCGGTTCGCCTCATTTTTCATTTATTCGTGATTTCTCTTCCTCGTGTGCAGAAACGTCCCTTAATACTTATGTCGTTTCTATTCATTTATATACTGCGTGGTCATTGCAGTTAAATGCACATTTCACGATTTGCGAGGGTGCCCTCTCAGGGCATTGGTTTCTGCCCTATGTAGGAGAATTTCGATTTGTGAATGATCGAGGTCCGTAGTGTAATGGTAGCGCATCCAACCGGCAATTGGAAGGCCCTGGGTTCGATTCCCGGCGGTTCGCCTCATTTTTCATTTATTCGTGATTTCTCTTCCTCCTGTGCAGAAACGTTCCTTAATACTTATGTCGTTTCTATTCATTTATATACTGCGTGGTCATTGCAGTTAAATGCATATATATATATATATATATATATATATATATATATATATATATATATATATATATAATTAGGGTGATTCAAATATGGGGGTAAAATTTTTTTTTATATTTTAATGTGTTCAACCCTTTAAATTTCATTTCAGCATAAAACCAACTATCCTAAAGTATTTTAGCAAATTTTTAATTTTTAGGGGTTGCTACCAGCAATTAAAAATTGACAGAACGACTCAAATTGTCAAATTTTTCCACACCACCCAGGGGGTACAGTACAAGGCGCATTGCTTTTTTTTAATGTGGAAAGCTCCCCCGTACGTCCTACCATAACCACAAGCATGCATAATTAAACTAGCATGATATTTGAGACATTAGCTGTCCTTACTTCATCAATGTTTCTTTCTTTCTATCAGGGTAAACAGCCCTGTAGTTTTTCACTACTTGTAGCAAGAATTGTTTTTGATCTTCATCATGTGTTAGTATTTGATTATATTCATCCATTAATTTTACTCCTCTTTCGGCTATATTATTCACGACTTTCCACTGTTTGAAAGATTTCTTAGCGGAGTTATACTCTTCATCATTATGCCATTCTTTAGCATCTTTGAGTAAAAATTTTGAACTAAATTCTGTTATTGTAAAGAATCTTTGAGTATTTGATGACAAAATCTTCTAATTTCTTCGTTGGAATAAGTGCAGGATCTAGAAAAGCCCGTTTTGCAGGAAGAGTTTCTGTTGTATTTTGCAAGGCCTTTACAATTTTGTTTATCGTTTCAGTAGGCACTTCATCATCATAAAAGGCCAAGGCTACCAGTTCTTCTGATAGGTACCAGAGGTGACCTAACAGTTTTTTAAAAGCAACAAATGCAATTGTGTCATTTATTTGTTTGTAGACTACAAGATTCTGTAATAATTCCAGAGCAAGACGAGGAGCGCAAGATGGCAGAGGAGCTGTAAACCATGCCTTTACATATAACCGAGTAGCAAATAGACAGATGTCTTATAGTCCTTTTTTGTCTTTTACTGAAATTTTGAACTGAGATTTGAACATAAAAATTTTTAATGAATATGTAATTTTGGCCATCCACCTAGCCCGATGAAGTCCCGCTGGATGTTTAAATTTGATTCCACCTTTTGGTTCACCTCACAAAAAAATAATTGTTAACTGCAATAGTTCTAGGTAATCGTCTCTTGGTTGGAATGTATCTAGTTGATTTGTTGCAAATATAATTATGTCATCTTTGATGTCATGAATATTTTCATAGATATCTGGATCTGATAATGCTGTTTCGTAGTCCTCCTTATTAATGCTTGACCATTTTTCTCTGAACTTCTTACAAAGGACTATATCTGGGCCAGAAGATGGTGATAAAGACTTTGAAACAACAGCTTCCAGCATAATTTCAAATATATGGTGTCGACATGCCAGCCACAATAAATCGTTGTCGAATTTTTGTTCTAGAAGAATAGCTGCACCATTTCTAGGACCAGTATTGGCTGCCGTTGTATTGAAACACATGCATTTTATTTGTTCGCAGATGTCCCATTCAAGCGATGTCTGATTGTTTGCATTAAAAAGAGACGCATTTCTGTCACTCAATTTTGCAACATCAAGACTTCCTAATAATTTATCATCAAACAATTTTCTACGTTTGCCAACCTTACTTTTCCATGTTGAAGGTTGTGCAGCACAGAAACCAGATTCATCACTTTTACTCTCCTCTGATTCTGATTCTGATGATGTACTGGTGAGTATGACAGCCTCTTCACTCTTCTTTCTTTTGATCTCTTCTGCTTTCCTCTTTTCGTAACGTTGTTGCTTTTCTGCTGCTCTTTGCTTTTTTAGCAACAGCCTTATCAATGGTACCCATTTTTCCATGACGTCCTTTCTCACGTTGCATTTTCAAGAATTTCTTATCATCTTCTATTTTTATAAGCTGCATAGCATTCTCATGAGCAATGTCAAATAAGTTTTCCAGTTTATCTTTCCATTTTTCTTCTTTATTATTTAAATTTTGTGATCTTTTCAATTTGTTTGCTTTGTTTTTCTTAAGCAGCTGTCATTCCTTCAGTATTCCTTGAATTTTATCTACATATATTCTTTGTTTTGCTGGTATTCCTGCTTTTTCCAAACTGCTAGCACATCATCTGTAGTAGAGCAGCATGATTCTCTAATGTCTTGCTTTTTAATATTTCTGTAGTGCATGAAGAGGGCCATCATTTCCTTCTCTGATGGTAATACGGATGTTTTTAGTACTGCAGAGGGCTGCCCAATTAGCCATACTTCAGTTTCTTTTCCAGTAGAACTTCTCCCAAATGAGCAACTGGGTGATGGTGAGTTAGGCCTAGCTTCCATAATCGATTAATTGGTATCAAAATTACGAGTTCCAAGCAACAATTATAAGCAAGCTAGTATATAAACCATTAATTAAAAATTCTGAAATATAAACAATTAAACATAAAATCATAAGTTGTAAAAACAAACAAATTGAAAAAGAGGGAAACTTTGACGCCTGGTAGCACATAGTAAATTTTATTTAAAATTCACCAAATTTGGCATACACTACTTTTTTGTCATAGGGAACAAAAATGCAGGTTGAACAATTAAAAAAAAACTTTGATTTTTTTGAATCACCCTAATTATATATATATAATTTTTTTTTTCAAAGTAAGTATGACCGCTCATGGCCACCAAAAGAAAGGTGGATAGCAGAGCGAACACGGGACGAAGACTGAAACAGCGAACGGAAGTGAACAATAGACGGGGAGGAAGAGGAGGGGGGGGGGGGGAATTATCAGAGTCACAACCGGTAAACAAGTTGGGAGCGAAGGAGGAAGGAGAACAACCCGGTTACCGAAAAGTAGGGACCTTCCGATAGAATAGCGCCAAGCCTATCACAAGGCCCGACGCTCTCCAAAAAGGGAAAATACTCTGCGCACAGCGCAGAGTAAAGCGGACACTCCACCAGCAGGTGGGCAATTGTGAGTACTATGTTACAATCGGGACATCGGGGCACCCGATCCCCGGCCATCAAATAGCCATGGGTCAGGTGGGTGTGGACCGCAACACATGCAGAGTGACACGCTGCATGCTGAAGGAACAGAGACCGAAGCAAGGCAGAGTCAGAATCGGCCCTGCGAACGGGGCGCAACGCCCTACAGCACGCAACAGGGGTGCTCTCCCAAGGTGCAACACCCTTGAAAGAGATCGGTATAACGGATGGAGGAGTGCCCATACCATCGAGGAGGGAGGTCACCGTGTCGGTGAAATACCAACCCCAATCCCGGTAGAACGCCCCCTCAACCAACTGGCACAGAGGAGAGTTGGGAAGACGGGGAATCCGGAGATAGTGCTTGGCAACGAGGAACGACCGCCGATCCTCCAAGGGAGGGATGTCGCACTCAACCTGCAGACTATCAACCGGAGAGGAGCGGAAGGCGCCAGATGACATGCGCAGTGCTCTAGAGAGGACCGGATCCAGTATCCGAAAGGCCGTACGGGAGGCAGGCGGAGCCATACACCACACTCCCATAATCTAATTTTGACTGTACCAGGGACACGTACAAACGGAGGAGTGTCCGCCTATCCGCGCTCCATGTAGTATGCGACAGATGTCCCAGCAAATCCAGGGTACGTCTTGTAGACTCGCACAGCCGGCGAAGGTGGGGAACCCAGCTCAAACGGCTGTCGAAAACCATACCCAGGAAACGCACTGATTGAACGAGGGCCAGAGGCTGACCCCCGAGCTTAAGATTAAAGGCCGGGACGGCGCCGGATCGCCGTCTCCTCGACGGAAGGAAGGCCACACACGAAGTCTTCGGGGAAGACAGCGTAAGGCCCACCGACGACGGCCAGCGTTCAACCCGATTGACCGCGAGTTGGACTTGCCTCTCCACGAGGGGGGGACTCGTCCCCGCGGCATAGACAGCCAGATCGTCGGCGTAGATGGAACAGCGCACCGAGGGCGGAAGGGCTCCCGGTAGCGCAGACATGACCAGATTGAAGTAGGAGACGCTCAAGACAGACCCCTTGGGCACCCCCTCCTCCTGAACATACAGGTCAGATAGGGCCGCCCCATTACGGACGCGGAAAGTTCGACGGCAGAGGAAGTTACGAAGAAATGTGGGCAAAAAGCCCACAAAACCAAGAGACTTAAACGGTCCATGACAACTCCCCGACGGGTCGTGTCATAGGCCTTTTGGACATCGAAAAAGACGACCAGAACAAGATTCCGGCGGGAAAATGCCTCCCGTACATCATGACCAAGGAGGAGAAGGGGGTCCAGAGTACCCCGAAATCGACGAAAGCCATACTGGTTAGGGGGGTATAACCCAAGCGACTCCAGTGTAAAGGAAAGTCGGACGGCCACCATCTTTTCAAGGAGCTTGCATAAGCAGCTCGTCAAGGCAATAGGCCGATAGCCCGCCACCTCCGCCGGATCCTTCCCCGGCTTAGGTATCGGGACCACAATCGCCTCCCTCCAACGGGAAGGGAACGACCCCTCAACCCACACCCGGTTGAAAAGATCCAGCAAGAAGTGTCGGGTCATCGGATGCAAATTCCAAATAAAGTCATATGGAATGTCATCAGGGCCAGGGGCGGAAGAACGACGGGTTGCCAAGGCAGCCCGAAGTTCCCGCATCGTAAAGAGACGGTTATAGGGCTCGTTCCCAGGCGGCGGGAACGTAACATCCGACGAAGGACGATCCGCAGCTGAAGGCGAACGGGAAACCGCAGCAAAAGCACCGGCCAGCCGATCGGCTACAGCAGCAGGATCCGAAAGGAAGTCATCCCCGTCCCGAAGGACAGGGCGACTAGCAGGGACAGGCTTCCCCTCGATACGTACCTTCCGCCACACAGCAGCAGAAGGGGTAGACGAGGAAATGCCGGACACAAAAGCACGCCAAGCATCTCAATCAAGTGGTCCGCGGGCCGGGTGCGGTGGAAGCGGCGCGTTGCCCTCTTTCTCTCACACACCGCCTGGTGACATGCTGGAGTCCACCACGGGACGCTACGCGTCCGCGGGTTACCGGAAGATCGAGGAATACAGTCCTCCGCGACGCCCATCACCACCCGCTCGAAGAACTCCAAGCTCTCATCCACAGAGCCAAAGCTCAACACCGAACGGGCAATGACGGAACGAGCTCTGAAAGATGGCCAGTCAGCCCGCGCAAGGCACCACCTCGGTCGAGACGAGACACCCGGCTGCGGTCCGACCGGCTCAAGACAGACTGGGTAATGATCACTGCCATAAGAGTCCCCCAACACCTTCCACGAAAAATCGAGTAAGGCATCGAGGGACACCAAGGAGAGATCAATAAAGGTAGATGAACCCGTGGGTTCGTGGAAGTAGGTAGGTTCACCGGAATTGAGGCACGCGAAGGAAAGTTCCTCCATTAAGGAGAGCAACATACCAGCAACATTAGTCGACCGGACATCTCCCCAAGCCGGGTCGCGACTGTTAAAGTCCCCGAGGAGGAGAAACGGTCGAGGCAGTTGCAACACCAACTCGCGAACCGCGAGAAGGAGGGTCATGAGGAATATAAATCGAGCAGGCAGTGTACTGGCGATCTAAAAAGAGCCGCACAGCCACAGCCCGCAAGGAAGTACGAAGAGGCACAGTGGCACACCTCGCGAGAGTAGTGAATGATGTACATAAATCGCCGCACCCCGCCGGCGTGTGCGCTCATCCGGGGTGCAAGGGAAACCAACATAGCCAGAGGGACGAGGGAGCCCCAGCGCAGCCAGGATAGTCTCCTGGAGACAAACACAGGAAGGCCGCTCGCTCTCCAGCAGGGAGGCAAGGTTCTCCCAGTTAGCTAAAAGCCCCCTACAGTTCCAATGCAAAATGAAACTGTAGGGGGAAGTGGCATTATAAGAAGCAGAGAAAGCGGAGAAATAGCCACGGACCAAGCTAAATAGCAAACTCAACGGTCCGTAACCAGGGACGGAATCAGCTTCACCGACTCACCCCGAACGGGGGGGGGGGGGGGGAGGGGCCACCGACCCCGCAGCTGCTTCACCCGTAGTAGAACGAGAGGTGGAAAGTGGAACAGGGAGTTCAGAGGGGGCTCCCCTGAGGGGGGAAGAGACGACGAGACGGGCCCAGCCGAAACCCCCCCCGACTCCCCACCAGGGGGGGGGGGGAGAACCAGATGTTCAAGGGCTCGCCACACCAGACAAGTGCTGAGGGGGGGGGGGAGGTCCACCACAGGTGGGAGAGGTAGATTCAGGAGAAAGATCCGACCACTCTCAGCAGGAGCCGAAGGGAGAGAGACTCCATGAAGAAGGGCCAGGCTCCTCTCGACCGGGTCCACCATGGGAACCGAGTCAGTAATCGAGGGTGTCATGGGGCGGTGTACCTCAACCGACACCCGGGTCTGGAGGACTACGACCACGGCGACGCTTCCTCCTCCCCTTCGGGGCATCACCTTCCCCACCCGAGAGACGAGTAGGCAAGGATCCAGACCCCAAGGCCGGAGAGGGAGAAGGGGCACTTGTAGGCAGGGAATCAGATGGGATGTCTGAAAGTGAGGCAGAGGGACAAGAAGGTCCCGCGGCGCCAGGAGGACCACCAACCCCCGGAACTTCCAGGGGGGGCACCACTCCGGTAGGTGCCGGGGTAGCACGGGAGGGGCCCCGAGGACCCGCCAGGGCCAAGAGCCGCAGCATAGGACAACCCCTGCCGCGGCTCCCGGTCACGGACCCTATCGCGCGCCTCCCGCGCACTAAGGAATTCGGTAGTCCTTAAGGACCGCACCTCGAATTCAAACTTGAAAATGGGGCAGTCCCGAGAAGAGGAAGGGTGGGCCCCCGAACAGTTCGAGCACCGCGGGGGCTTCGTGCACGGGGTAGGTGCGCAGGCCCACCGCAGCGGACACACAGCTTACCCTCACGGCGGCACGCAGAGCTAACATGGCCGAACCGGTTGCAGCCAAAGCAGCGAACCGGGTCAGGCACATACGGTCGCACCGAAAACTCACACGACCGGCGATCACCCACGCCACAGAACACCTGGGCCGGTGGGACAAGGGAGTCAAAGGTCAGCAGCAGACGAGCGGACGGGGTAAGAGCACCATCCCGGCGCGACGAAAAGCGGAAGACCTTCGTTACCCCCTGGGGGGCAAGATCCTCCTGCAACTCGCCAACCGGGATTGACAGCAGACGGGAAGCGAAAATAGTGCCCTGACAGCTATTCAATTGCGGATGGGGAGTCACAGAAACTCTGCAACCCAAAACATCCTGCAACTGTTCTTCAGTCACCCCCGAAGAACGGGACTTCAAAAGAAGAGACCCATCCTTCAGAGGGCGGATATCATAACGACAGGGAACCCCACCGTCTTAAGACGCTGAAACACCCGTTCCGAGTTGCCCGGAAGGGAGCCAGCGGAAGGGCGGAGAACAAGGAAGATGTCCACCGGACAGAAATTGACAGCAGGGACAGGTCCATGTGTACGTAACGGTAACCGAGAGTGGGCGAGAGAACAGGGGCCGCGAAGACCCCGCCCTACGGCCACCACGAGTCCGGCCACGAGAGCCAGACGCCGCAGAGGACGAGAGGGGGCCATACGGCTTTAAGGTCAATCCAGCGGAGGCAGAGGCCGCTGAACGACCAGAAGTAGAAGTCTTATCCAAATCCAAGGGCGGGCCAGAGTCGTCAACAGGAGTTGGATTGAAGTTTTGAAATTGAACCCATAAACAATAGCTTTACAAAAAAGACAGCCTCGGACCCAAGGCAATGCACCATCCGCCGCTGCATCCTTCAAGGCGCAGGCCCAACGTCCTGGGTAGCCCGCCCCCCAACCTGACTGTCGTTTTAAAAACAGCAGATTGGCTCTAGAGATTTGTCCGTTAAGGACCTAGCAAAGACCCAATCTAGACGCAGCAGCGGTCCGGGCGCCCGTACCGTCCCCAGAGCACGGCTCAGCCACGGAGCGATGCCCCCCGGCGGGTGCACCCGATGACCCCAAGACTGCAAAATACAAACAGAGGGGGGGGATACTACAATTGACAGAGGCACAAGACCGAGTCAAGACAAAAGAAATTCCAGGAGAGACGGAAAAAAAAGGGGAGCAAAAAGAAAAGGGAAAAAACAAAAAACACACCAAAAAAAAACCGCAACTAGGTAACTCTTCGCCCACACCCCGCGAGGAGTTGAGGAAACCCCAACAACCCACGAGGTGTACGACCCCCTCGGCCCGGCAAGCCGGAGTACCTAATCGAGGGGATATATATATATATATATATATATATATATATATATATATATATATATATCCCCGCAAGGGGGTTCTAAGCTCGTGCTCTTGAGTGCTCTTTGTGCTCGTTTGTACGTGCTTGTTCCTGGAGGTTTCACGTGCGCCCTCCCTGCCCTAGCACCCAAGGATGATGGGGCTCGACCCTGCAGTCCTTGTCATCCTTGGTCTTTTTCCACTTCGACTGTCCCCTCCACCCTTTCTTTTTCCTCTGTCTTTCCTCTCACTTTTTCTTTGTTTTTCTGCCGAGATATGCCCTTTTAAATAGAGGCGAATCGGTTCTCCCGAACTTAAAAAAAAAAAATATATATATATATATATATACAGTATATATATACATACATACAGTATATATATATATATATATATATATATATATATATATATATATATATATATATATATATATACAGTATATATATATATATATATATATATATATATATATATATATTATACAGTATATATATATATATATATACAGTATATATATATATATATACAGTATATATATATATATATATATATATATATATATATATATATATACACACACACGAGGAGTGATCAAAAAGTATCGATAATTTTATTGCTACGGACAAATGATTCAAATAAGAAATAACCGTTTACATATGTGAGTCTTCCTGACCTATGGCGTCTGCAGTCTGAAGCAAAATCTGTTACCATGAGTCAGTAATTGGTTGGAGTCCTTAAAAGGATGGGGTGTTTTTGCAGTACGTATAAATCTCTGAAATGGAACAATGCACGTTCGGAGACGAACGAAATGATTAAAACAGCTTTTGGAAATGATGCTCTCAATGTAGCTAACGTTTACAAATGGCAGAAAAAGTTTAAAAATGGAGAAACATCGTTTGAAGACAAGGAACGCAGTGGCCGCCCTTCCACTTCTCGTACGGATGAAAATGTCCAACAGATTCGATTTTTGGTACAAGCAAATGTTTCTCCATTTTTAAACTTTTTGTGCCATTTGTAAACATTAGCTACACTAAGAGCATCATTTCTAAAAGCTGTTTTAATCATTTCGTTCGTCTCCGAACGCGCGTTGTTCCATTTCAGAGATCTATGCATACTGCAAAAACACACCCTCCTTTTAAGCGCTCCATATATATGCTTGTTACCAGTTATTTATATATTTTTAGGAGGAGATTGTGGACACCAATCGACCAGGGAAGTACTCCGGGGGAAAGTTAGACAGAAGATAGGGAGTGCTGGATCTCCCGTTTCTCCTGTGACTGTCCTCTTCAGCTGATCTTTTTCCTTGTTTCATCTACCCTGTGAGCAGTCCAGCATGCTCTCAAACACATTTCTTTCCCTATTCCACACTAGGTAATCTTCACAAAATAAAAAAAAAACTTCAAGAACCTCGGAGTCCCTTGAGGAGGGGACCATAATGTCCCCACCTTTGGCTCTCCTACTGCCGGATTTATTTCTTACCTCTCATCAACCTTCTTACTCTGAAACTTTTTTCTCCGTTGGGCTCCTTCAATCACAATCTTATATCTGTTTCCTGTCCTATCACTCCAATTCGGCCTTTGGATCCTCACAAGATGAGGCGCCTTTGGCACTTTGGCACCGCTGATTGGGAGGCCCTTGGCCAGTACTTCTCTGATTTCCCATGGAATGATTACTGCTTCAGTGGCCGGGCCCTTCCGAGTCTGCTGAGCGCATCACGGAGGTGATTCTCTCGGGCATGGAGGTGTGCATTCCATATTCTAGTCCTGCTACTAATACAAAAAACCTTGGTTTAACTTAACTTATTCTAATGCTATTCACAACAGAGAGGAGTCTTTCAGAAGGTACCGTCGCCAGCCAACTCCTGACTCTCACACAGCTTATATTTTTGCCTTGAATTGTGCAAAATCTGTTCTTCGACTGCCCAAAAATTCCTTTCTCCAGCAAAAATGTGAAAACCTATCCAATTCTAATTCTTCTTGCTCTTCCTGGCATCTAGCTAAGAACCTCTTCAACAACTTTACTTCCTCTTCTCCATTCCGACGGCTGTTGCCGTCTCTTCTCCTGATAAAGCTGAACTCTTCGCTCAAACTTTCGCCTCCAACTCAACCCTGGACAACTCCGGTACTGTTCCTCCATCATCTCTTCCCTCTGACTTTATTATGTCTGAAATTAGAATCGTTTCCAAAGATGTTCTTTCTGCCCTATCTGGGCTCAACTCTAGGAAGGCGTACGGTCCTGATGGTGTTCCTCCTGTTGTTCTTAAGAACTGTGCTTCTGTGCTGACACCCTTCCAAAGCAAACTCTTTCGTCTTTGTCTTTCATCTGGTACTTTTCCTTCTTGCTGGAAGTTCTCTTTCATTCGGCCTGTCCCAGCTATTGTCCAATTGCTTTGATTTTTTGCCTTCCTAAAGTTTTTGAATCTATCCTTAATAGGAAGGTTCTTAAACACCTCTCTTCTCACAATCTTTTTTCAGATCGTCAATATGGGTTCCGCAAGGGACGCTCTACTGGCGTTCTTTTTGCATATCTCTCTGACTCTTGGTCATCCTCCTTCCAGGATTTCGGTGAAACTTTTGCTATTGCGCTTGACATATCAAAAGCTTTTGATAGAGTGTGGCACAAATCTTTAATTTTGAAACTGTCTTCTTTCGATTTCGATCCTTTTATCTGTGCCTTCATCTCTAATTTCCTTTCTGGCCGATCTATATCTGCGGTTGTAGATGGCCACTGTTCTCCAAAAGTTATTAACAGTGCTGTTCTTCAGGTGACGGTTCTGTCCCGTTACCACTCTTTTCCTTTTATTTATCAATGATCTTTTAAGTCGCATTTCCTGTCCTATCCACTCCTGTGCCGACGATTCCACTCTTCACTTCTCCACCCGCTTCCCAAAGCGTCCCTCTCAACAGTCACTCCATGCTTTGCGTAGGACGGCTATGGTACACCTGACCTCTAATCCGTCTGCCATCTCTGACTGGGGAGAGAAAACCTTGTGGCTTTCAATGCCTCAAAAACTCAGTTCTTCATCTGTTCACTCGTCACAATCTTCCACACGACTATCCCCTTACCTTCAACAACACACAACCCAATCTTTTCTCTTCTCATGATCACACATACTCTCTTTCCAAAACAGCTTCTAAAAGGTTAGGTGTGTTGTACCGTCTCCGCAGTTTCTTCACCCGGGCTCAGTTGCTATCTCTGTACAAGGGTCTTGTCCGGCCGTGTACTGAGTACGCTTCTCATGTGTTGGGTGGCTCAACCCACAGGGCCTAATTGACCAGGTGGAATCAAAGGCTTTTCATCTCGTCAATTCCCCACCTCTTACTTACTGTCTTCAATCCCTCTCTCTTTGCCGCAATGTTGTCTCTCTCTCTCTTTACTATCGCTATTATAACGGACACTGCTCTTCTGAACACTCTACCTACATGCCTCCTCCTTTAAGGAAAGCACGCAGCACCAGACTTTCGGCACATTCTCATTCCTTTTGTGTTCAATTCTCTAACGCGAGGGTTAATCGGTATTTTCAATCTTCCATCTACTCAACCGGTCAACTCTGGATCAATTTTCCTCAATCCATTTTTTCCTGTCTATCACCTCCAATCTTTCAAACACAGTGTCCAGGCATCTTAAAAACCCTGGACCTTGATTTTGGCTCTTCTTCTTCTTCTATGAGGGAGGGGGGGGGGGGGGGCGTTTTTGTGGCATTCGCCATTGGCCGCTCCTTCCTGCATTAAAAAAAAAAATTAATTTGAAGTCCCTCAAACTTAGTATTAGTACCTACATACTAATAAAAACTACTTCATGAGTCCAACATAGCTACCTTAAATTCGTAATCCTTTTCATTTTTCATAGCAATAATATCAGCAATGGTTTCAGGCAAAGGACGACCCAAAGTCTCTGGAAGTTTGGAGTTCAAAATGCCCGCTGAAAACATCATAAACCCAAGAACTACAAAATGTAAGTTCGGATGAACATCCCCCAGCATCAGCACAAAGGGAGAAACAACTCCTCCAATTCTGGCAGCCACGGAAACTACACCCATCGCTGTGTTTCGAATTACAGTTGGGAAGATCTCGCCACTGGAAGGAATTTTTTTTCTATTAACATACAATAAAATATAATGACTACAAACCAATAGTAATTTACACGAGCCATGAAATGAAACTAGGGCATTAACAAATAAATTTCACAATTTAAAGATTGTAATGGAGACCTAATAATTTGAAGATTATTAATTAATGTATTAGATTCTCTAAATCAGTGGTTCTTAACCTGGGGGGCGCGCCCCCCTAGAAACAGGAATTTCTCTAATTGTATTTGTTATTTTCTTAATGAGAGCATGGGCTAATATTGAGAAGTTATTGAGAATGTTATTTTGATTGAAGGGGGGCGTGGAGGGAAGGACCAATTCCTAGAGGGGGCATGGTAGTAAAAAGGTTAAGAACCACTGCTCTAAATAAAGCCTCAATAAGTTAATGTATTTACTACAAACAAGTTTTCGGCCTATTTTGACGAAATCTTCCGATTCAAACGTTTGTGCTTCTACTAAGTCCATTTCTTACTGTGGTTTTATTCTTTTAATTAAATTTCTCATAATTGACAATATTCAAATAATATTTATATAAAATATCGACGTATTTGAAAAGATTTTAACTTGAATAACTTTATAAATTATGAATCAAGGGAGATCCCTTTAAATGGGGGGGGGGGGGACAGAAATGGTGACCCCCCCCAGTTTTCTGGTCTTTAAAAGTTGCTATCATACAAAAGAAGTAAAATGAACCATGTTTCACAAATATCTGATGTCATTAACCACCCTGTACATGCCCTCTGAAGTTTTGCTGATATTAGCAATGAAAATTATTAGCCACTTTATCTGGTTTTGTTAAAAAAATACTATTAAATTGCTATGACATCAATATTCACAAATTTAGTTAACTGAATTGTTTGCTGATGCTAAATAACAATATTAGCCACAAAAACTGATTATTTGCCAGTGATTATTATTATTTACATATAATCATATTATATTTTATATATATATATATATATATATATATATATATATATATATATATATATATATATATATATACAGGGTGTACATAAAGTCAGGATCTATTTTTGTGAAGCACTTGGAAACTATATGGAATTCAATCATAAAATGATAAAGTGGTAACATTTATTAAATAATTAAGAGTAGGATTCGACGTGACGCCCATCAGTATCCCTGCACAACTCAAATCGTTCCGCAGCATTTCTAAACACATTCTGGAGCATTTGCGGGGTTATGTTATCTGCTGCAGTTCGTATACGTGTACGTAAGTTTTCAAGACTCGTAATCTTCGTCTGATAGACATGCGATTTGATAAAGCCCGATGCAAAGAAATCTAAAGGGGTTAAATCTGGTGATCTCGCTGGCCAAGGTCTGTTGCTTCCGCGTCCGATCCAGCGATTTGGAAAACGTCCATTTAGATAATCCTGAACAATTTTGGCATAGTGACAAGGAGCACCATCATGTTGATAGACGACGGGGATAGGATTGCTAGTACCGTCGTCTATCAACATGATGGTGCTCCTTGTCACTTTGCCAAAATTGTTCAGGATTATCTAAATGGACGTTTTCCAAATCGCTGGATCGGACGCGGAAGCAACAGACCTTGGCCAGCGAGATCACCAGATTTAACCCCTTTAGATTTCTTTGCATGGGGCTTTATCAAATCGCACGTCTATCAGACGAAGATTACGAGTCTTGAAAACTTACGTACACGTATACGAACTGCTGCAGATAACATAACCCCGCAAATGCTCCAGAATGTGTTTAGAAATGCTGCGGAATGATTTGAGCTGTGCAGGGATACTGATGGGCGTCACGTCGAATCCTACTCTTAATTATTTAATAAATGTTACCACTTTATCATTTTATGATTGAATTCCATATAATTTCCAAGTGCTTCACAAAAATAGATCCTGACTTTATGTACACCCTGTGTATGTATATATATATATATATATATATATATATACACAGGGTGTCCGAGAATTATCTGTACAATTTTTGGCTGTTATTAAAAGTCAACCATGAAGTGTAGAAATTCCAGTTTTGTCCCATTTTACAGAGAATCTCATTAAGTTTTTTCTGATACCACCTTTTGACAAGTTTTTTAGAAATGTACGCGGGTGACAGACATTGATGATTTAAAAGCAAGAATCACAGCTGCTATTGAGCGAATTGATGTGGATATGCTGCAGCGTACATGGCAACATTTGGAGTATCGATTGGATGTTTTGCGAATCACTAATGGTGCACATATCGAATGTTTGTAACAACGTTACTTTAATAAAAGAAACTTTTGAAAATACAGATTCTAAATAATCTTCTTTAAGAATTTTACGTGTGTTATCAAGAATTTTATTAAAAGATGAAATTGTACAGATAATGTTCGGACACACTGGAATTTCTAAAAAACTTGTCAAAACTTGGTATCAGAAAAAACTTAATGAGATTCTCTGTAAAATGGGACAACACTGGAATTTCTACACTTCATGGTTGACTTTTAATAACAGCCAAAAATTGTACAGATAATTCTCGGACACCCTGTATATATATATATATAATATTATTGTATTACATGATTATTTTAGTTGTAACTTTTTTATGCTTGTTTAATAATTTTTTCTCATTTACAGGAGCTAAAGAAATCTTAAAATAGACTTACAGTAATTAACAGGATCAAAATGAGAGTTACATTCTGCTTCCACACGCCGGTGTGGAGATGTGGAATACAGGGTGGGCCGTAAGTTTCCATACATAGGAAAAATTAAACGTTTGTTTTTATGTTTCAGATACCCTAAGAATATGCGTTTGACGTAAGATCTTGTTTACTGATGAAGCAAATTTTTACGTCAATGGAGAGGTTAATCGGCAAAACATACGTTATTGGAGTAATGCTAACCCTAACTGGCTGAGTCCGACGAAGATGCAAGGTGCCGGTAAAGTGATGGTGTGGGCCGGGATATGGGGTGACAGAATTATTGGACCAATTTTTGTCAGTGGAAATCTTAATGCCGAAAGGTATCTTAACATGTTGCAAGAAGAGATTTTCCCATCCCTGCTAAACGAGGAAGGTAACTTCCCAGTTTACTTCCAGCAAGATGGAGCTCCACCTCATTATGGTCTTCACGTGCGTCGGTATTTGGATCAGCAGTTTCCGGATGCTTGGATTGGTCGGCGTGGTCCTGTGGAGTGGCCTCCCAGATCCCCAGATCTCACCCCCCTTGATTTCTATCTTTGGGGGCACTTGAAGGCCATGGTGTATCAGGAAAAGATACGAGACATAAATCATCAAAAGGAACGTATCACCAACGCCATTACAAGCATAACGTCAACTGTGCTAATGCGTGTTCATCAACAGTGGGGAACACGTATTGAAATGTGTTTTCAAAACAATGGCAACCATGTAGAGCATATTATATAAATAGAAATGGTTGTCCATAAAAAAATGTTTATTTTTCCTATGTATGGAAACTTACGGCCCACCCTGTATATTGAACTATATCAAGTTAAGGCAGATGTACTGCCACTCCAGCAAGATGTTATTCAGGTGATGATGTTCATGCTGAGGCCAGCCAGAGCTGGTAAGAATCAACTTTCTGTTAGTGATGCTGCATGGAAAGATGCCTACAACTTGCAAAACCTTTGGATCTGGCGCAACCATTACACAAAGTCGATCAGTAACATTGTCAACCAGATAACAAAATTGTACGAAGAGTTCAAAAAACACTGTCAGGTTCACTCACAGAGAATGACTGAAGCAAAACGAGCAGAAATTTCAGAATTCAACAACCGTGTTGCAGCCACTTTGATATCTCCTGTACAGATATGAAATCACGAAGACGCCAAGAGAAGATCTATGGTGTTAAAGTTACTGAGATAGAGTGGAAGTTCCTGGAGGATCATTGAGTACCTTACTTTCTTGTGCGCTATCACCATCCACTTGGATGAAGATGTTTCTAATTTTCTCAACAAGTATGAACACATCACTAACCAACTTGCATGCATCCTGCGCTCATTCAGTAACCTTGAATATATTCGCATCCTTTGTCTAGCTGGTGCACTAATTGAAATACATTTGATTGAACCATTCATCAGTCTGACATCGGCTAGCACAACAGATTATGCTAAGATCATGATTGAATTTCCAACGCTGCACGATGATTTATGCAAAACGGATCCATCTGATCTTGTGAACATTGACGTGCCTGCATTCAACTTCATATCACCTGATAGGTTTAAAACGGTTCTGTGGAATGAAGACATCCGTAATTCAATCACGAAAGCCGTTAACTGCTACAAACCAAGAGTCACAAATGTTCTCAGCATCATGATGAAGGAAGAAATTAGCAGCTGGATGGCAGAAACAACGTGGAGACATATTCCAGTTTGGTGACTGTGATGCAGAAGCCCCTCGACAGGTAAGTGCAATACATAATTTTATAATGTCCTATTGTTGTTGAATTGATGCTGTTTTTGTATCTTCATGGTACAGTACTATTTTATTCCTTTTCAGGTAGCATCGATGGATCAGGAGAAACTACAGAAAGCACCAATCAACAACTTGCATCCAGAATGGTCAGTGGGCAGCATCAACTATGAGCTCAGTCAACGTGGTGCAAAACAGGTACCCATGGCCAGCCATGCACATGTAAAAGGAAGAAGCACTGACTTGATTGAAGGCAAGTCTATGGCCAAAGTATATGTAAAACTAGTACAGCAAGATGGTCCCCTTCCTAACGTGTTGGTAGAATGGAGCAGAAAGCAACAAGAACTTAAGAGGCAAGGATTAAGTGACAAGGAGGTAGCAAACATAGCAGCCGACAAGAGAAAGAACAAAGATCTAGACACCCTGAAGAAACTTGGTGGACCTTTCACCAAAGCTAGTGAAGTAGATGATTTTGTGAATGATACAAGGTTGTCACTCAAAGAGAAAAATGACAGAATATACATTGAAGTGAGATATGCAAGAGATACATCGACATCTCTTCCCAGGTCGTCAGATATCTTCAAACTGAAAAAGTACTACAAGAATCTTCCAATAGAAACTTATGCAATTAACTTGAAAATCTATCTAGACAGAGTTGCATCAAATATGACAATGACTATGAAAGATTTTGATAATGCTATAAATATACTTATGTGCTAAATAATGTGTGGTAATTAGAGGCATTTATATTATGCTATGTCTGAGTTTATGATTTTTTATTTTGTCTAGGTGATGTAAAAATATATACATATATTTATTTTCCATTTTTTTCTAGCAAATATATTCTGTAATGAATTAATCAATTACAGGTCTATTTCAAACTTCTTCAATGATATTTCATGTTTTTTAACAAGATTTGTTTAAATAAACTGGAATTTACTCTTAGAATAAACATTATGATATTCAATAAACTTTCAAACCACATGTACTGGGGGGTTATCGAGTAAAATACATGATTTTTTTCTATTTCTAAGCTGTTTGTAAGTGATAGCATATTTTAAGAACCAGAAAAAATAAATAATCCCCAAAAAATAAAAATTGATCCCCCCTACAATTTAGAGAGAGATTACCTATGTAAATAAATAACTGTGAAACTCGCTGATATCCCCAATTTGCCAACAAGAGCGAATGTATTGACGTAAGAGGGAGGCACAAAAGGAATCATCATGCAGATCAATCCTCCTCCTAACATGAAGAAGCATATGGCAAATCTTCGTCCATATCTGCAGATATATAGATAGAGATAGACAAATAATGTATTATATTATTACACTGCTGCACTTATCCTTTGGAAATAAAATCCCCAAAAGTAAAGTTATCAATGTTATCAACCATGAGTCATTCAGATGACTATAAAATCAAATTAAAATAGAAAACGCATACATTCATAAAATAAATGCAAAAAACTTCTTTTTTCTACATGAAGGTCAAAATATGATAATTAAAACCCACTCTAATAGACAGAGTTTATTTTCACAACAGTTTCGATGCCAGTAGGCATCGAAACTGTTGTGGAAATAAACTCTGTCTATTAGAGTGAGTTTTAATTATCATATTCAGAAAATAATAAAGTTGTAAAAACTAAGGTTATGCATTTCCATTCAAAAACCTCTAATCAGTCTGACCATCTTTTTTTTTTTTTAATGAAATATGACCAAAATTGAGCAAGCAATTTGGGTGAAATTATTATATAAAAAAATAATATAAAAATTTCTGTGCAAAAGCAAACATGATTATAAGAAACTTCAGATTCTGTACAAAAGAGAAGCTAAAGACATTCTCTTTCATACTTTCTGCACCAATATTTATGGTCAGCAACTTTGGACTAACTACAAAAAAGATTCCAGCATAACTCTAAATGCACTTCATAACAAATCTTTTAGACTGCTACGCAAGTTACCTCCAGGATGGTCAGCTTCGCAAATGTTTGCTAATCACAATGTCACGAGTACAAACATATATAGGTAGGCTGGACACTGCCTTATTTAAGCAGCTGTTCAATGGGCTGTTTTAGCTGTCACATCCAGAGTGTAACAAACCCATAAACCTTTCTGACACGATAGCTTTTACCAACTGTCCGAAAAGAAGTAAAGTAGTGATACAGTGACATCATTCTTGACATACTGAAAACCTTCATAAGAAATGACATGGCTGTAATGTTTCTCTTGCTGTAAACACTGATCAAACCAAAACTGAAATATTGCTGTCCAACTTTACTTACTTTATAGTCGAGTTTGAATAACTATCAAGAATTTTCAAAACAATTTGAGATGATGCCACAATATCGACCCATTTACTTTTTTTTGGACAGTATGAAGAAGCTAGTGTGTCAGAAAGATTTGTGGGTTTGTTACAGTCTGGAGGAAGGGTTTAAACTTGCACAGTTTAGGTTTCAATGGCAGGTTTACCTATACATGAAGAGCTCTGGTCAGTGGTCACTAGCCTCCTGAGGTAGCAAGATGTACTCAATACAGTCTAATGCAAAGCATTCAAAACTCAGGCAATCCAATTATCCAGACTATTTATCAGTTCTGCCAGATGTCATCTAAATGGTGTGCGTGCGTGCGTGTGTTTTACAAGGAGTTAAAGGACAAGAGGAAGTCTCAAAGACCTTTCGGTCCACTCTGGGAGGTTCCTGTTACGAAATAAGTTTATATTTTTTTTCAACTTTTCTAGCAGTAGTAGAAAACTGGATAGAAAAGTATAGGCCGAAGGCTCTCTCCCCACCCTCCGCTCCCTCCCTGCCAGAGGCAGGTACGGAAAAAGTTGAAGAAAATACTGTACCTTGACCCCTGGAAAAGTAGCCAAGGAAATTTTAGAGGAAAGTGGAGAATATATAAAAAAGCTCTATAATTAGCATGCCCACAGAGACATCATGCAAGTGAACTATTACAGAGTTACGTTATGTTTTGGTCTTAAACCATGAGAGTATTCAGTACTTTGTCTAGCCTATTTTTAAACATATTTACACTTTGGCTTGAAACAACCTCTGAGAGAAGTTGGTTCCAGATATTAACTATTTTATAGGAAAAGAAATTGCTGCAGACAGAGGTCTTAAATGTCTTTAGTTCCAGTTTAAACCCATTATTTCTTGTCAGATTGGCATTAAGTGAGAATAAGTTTCTGTAATCTACACTGTCTATTCCAATGAGCATCTTGACTTGAATAAGCTGACCCCGCAACCTCCTCGTCTCTAAGGTAAACAGATTTAGGCGCTCCAATCTCCATTGGTTTGCATTCTCATTCTCTCACTTTCCATTTGAAGCATTCAGCTTTCAGTTTAGCTGGCCCTGTCATATTTTCTTTTTTTTAATGATATGTTACTTTAAATAATAAAACATGTTACTTTAAGTAATAAAATACATTACAATATGTTACTTTAAATAATACAATATGTTATTTTTAAATAATATGATACATTAATTTTAAATAATACGATACGTTACTTTTGAATAATACAATACATTACTTTAATTAATATAACAATGGCAGGGGAAATGGTGAATACGGAAATAAACATGTGTTACAGACTGGAAACGGAGTTGAATACAGAAATGAATGGAACCTCTGGGCTGCCATTAATAACAATACTATTTTAATTAATATAATGGTTAGTGAGGGAGAAATGGTTAATTAATGCAGAAATAGAGAAATAAATTAACATGCGCAAGAGAGTGGCATGTGTTACAGACAGGAAACGGAATTGAATACAAAATTTAATGGAACCTGTAGGCAGCTGTTAATAGCAATGTAGAATGATGTTAATTTCAATAATGCAATATGTTATTCTAATTAATTTAATGGATAGTGAGGAAGAAATGGTGAATGCAGAAATAAACACAAGCAAAAAGCAAGTGTCACCAACTGGAAATGGAAATGAATACGGAACTGAATGGGATCTGTAGACAACCATTTGTAACAATGCAGAATGATGTTACTTTAAATAATATAATATGTTATTTTAATAAATACAATGAATTGTGGGGAAGAAATGGTGAAAGCGGAAAATGAACCCATGAGAGCACATGTTACTGACCAGAAATGGAAATAGACTCAAATATACAAATTTTACTATTTAACTCATCTGAAAATGGAATCTGTAATGACTGTCTAAATCAATGCACAATTATTTAATTTTAATTTTAACAGAGAAACTCAGCCAAAAAACAGAATTTAAACAATGCGGAATTATGTTCGTTAACTGTAATTAAGAAACCAAAAAAGGAAATAAATTAAGTCTAATTAATAAGCAATAGTGCTTGGCCTAGCCTCAATAATAAAGTAAATAAATATAATTATACTTGTCTAACAAATTTTGTTAAATTAAACTTAGTCACAACACTTTCACACAACTATCAAAACAAATACTGGAGACACCACACAGCACATCCACCTCCAATGAAGTCTAATAAGAGAGGTGCAAAGCACTAAATTACTTGGTAAGGTTTTGTGAATTAAATCTATATTCATGAGAGAGAGAGAGAGAGAGAGAGTTACGAGGAGTTACAAGGAAAAGTAGTACCTCAAAAGGCCTTGCGGCCCATACCGAGGAAGTACCAAATAGTACCGAGGAAGTACTCAAATAGTGTGCAAGATTCAGTCTAACCTTTCCTTGAACAGATCCACAGAGGAACTGTTCACAACTTCTGAAGGTAGCCTGTTCCACGTGTCAAAGATCTTATACGTAAAGTAATTTCCACACACACTAGTCCTAAACCGTTTTAAATCTAACTTCCAACCAATGTTGCGAGTTGGGTTATCATTTAAAGTAAACATGCTTCTAAAATCGACATCGTTGCACCCGTGTAAGAACTTGAAAACTTCGATGAGTTGACAGCGCAGCCTCCGAGTTTCCAGCGAAAACAAGTTCAGGGCGCGTAACCGTCGATTGTAGCCCATATGCCTAATGGAAGGGATTAACTTTGTGGCCCTCGCCTGCACTCACTCCAACCTCTCAATATCTTTCCTGAGGGTGGGCGACCAGAACTGCACAGCATACTTCAGGTGCGGCCAAACCAGGGAATTGTACAGAAAGAGCACAATCTCTTTGTTCCGAAATTGAAATTGCCTCCTGATATAACCCAACAGCTTTTGGGCTTTCTTTTCCACCTCTATGCACTGTTTCATAAACTTAAGGTCGCTGCTAAATAGCACACCCAAGTCCTTTTCCAAATCAGTGGCCTCGATATTACTCCACAACATCGAGTAGTCCGACTTGAGATTGGCGTAGCCAATAAGCATGACCTTGCATTTACCCAAGTTAAACGGCATTTGCCATTTTTTGGACCACTCTCCTATACTACCTAGGTCCGCACACAGTTGCTCGATCGCCTCCGGCGTCCCAACATTGGCCCCAAGCTTGGTATCATAAGCGAATTTGGCGATCCTATTGACGATGAAACCGTCGATATCATTTATGTAAATGATAAACAACAGTGGCCCCAAAACGGAACCCTGAGGAACTCCGCTAGTGACCGAGGCCCAACCCGAACTAGCCCCTTTAATTACAACCCTCAGCCGCCTACTCTTCAGCCAGTTTTCAATCCACCTACCTACTTCCCCACTAGTACCCAGCGCGCGGACTTTGGCCATTAGCCGGCGGTGAGGTACCTTATCAAAGGCTTTCTGAAAGTCGAGATAAAGTATATCAATCGCCCTACGCTTATCATACTCCACATAACGTGGAAAAACTTGAGCAGGTTGGTGAGACATGACCTATGCAGTAAAAACCATGTTGGGAGTCCCCAAGCAACTTGTAGGAATCCAAATGGTCAACGATCCTATCCGCTATTATCCCCTCTAATAATTTACCGACAACCGAAGTGAGACTAATGGGACGATAGTTCCCTGGACTTTCATGATCCCCCTTCTTAAAGATAGGGGTTCACATTGGTTTCCCTCCAGTCACCAGGCACCTGGCCCGTCTCCAACGATTTGTTGAAGACTGTAAACGGGTGGGGAGCCACCTGGTCGCGCACCTCCCGCAACACTCTGGGGAGGAACTGGTCTGGCACAGAAGCCTTAAACGCGCTGTTTTTCTATTCTATCGGCAACGACTGTCGCGGTACACCGAACACTATCCAGGCCAGCACCTTCGTGCCTGACGCCTGGCTCAGGGATGACGCGGGTGTCCTCCCTGATGAACACTCCCACAAAGTACTCATTTAGCACAGCGATGTCCGCGTCGGAGGTCTGCAGCGCGCCGCTGGGGTCCTTTAACAGGCCTATCATGCTTCTAATGAACTTTCTACTATTAACATAACTGAAGAACTCCTTAGGGTTCCCCCTGCAGAGGCTTGCCACCCGGAGTTCTTCGTTAGGTTCAGCTAGCCTAACCTTCGCCTTCACTTCCCTACACAGGCGGACATACGCTTCAGTGTTCTCATGGGAATGATTGGCCTTCGCCCTCCTATACGCAGCTTTTCTATTTTGGATAGCCGAAGCGATGTCACGACTGAACGACTTAGGCTGCGTTGAAGCAGGGGTGACCGGTTTTGAGGGTATGGCAGCAAACTGCAGCACCATAAACTCATCCTGGAATGCACTCCACACTCCCTCAACATCACCGCCCACCTCTAACCCCATCTCACCTACGCTATCCTGGAGGCCAACAAAGTCCCCCCGCCACAGATCGAGCTTACTGCCTCTCAAGTTACTACGCTTCACCTGAGAGACGCAGACACAAGAACCTAATCAGACCGTGACCACTCCCGCCCAACGATTCGTCAACGGTGAGGCCAGTGACGAGTTTGTCTTCGGTCATGAATACTGAGTCTAGAACGCTTTTGCCTCGTGTAAGCCTATTGACCCACTGAGTCAGGACTTTCTCATCAGCGAAGTCAACTAGCTTCCTCCCCTTCGGCATCAGCAGTCCTGTCTTTCCACTTTATGCCGCGACAGTTGAAATCTCCTAAAACTACACACACCCTGTCCCCTAGCAGGCTACGGAGTTCAGTGTACAGTACTGTATCCTCCTCAAGGAGGAGATGCGGAGGTCTGTACGCCAAGATTAACCTATAGTTCATCCCTCCCACATTCAGATCGACGCCAAGCAGCTCCCGTTCCGACCCGAACTGGCAGTCAACCGGACTCAACGTGTCCCTGATGTATTTTAGTACCCCTCCCCACGGGTGCGGTCTTTGTGAAACATTCTATACCCGGGAATCTCAAACTCCCCAACGTAGTCCCTACCATCAGTATGAATCCAGGACTCGGTGATGGCAACGATATTTTGGTATTCTAATGCTAAGAGCACCCGAAGCTCGCAAAACTTATTTCTTATCGACCTAGCATTACAAAGAACTGCATGGAGGGAGCCTTCCCTATTCTGACTGCCCCCAAGCATGACCCGTTTCCTGAACAGCCAGGGCTGTCGGGAGTTGAAGAGCCCCTCACAAACGAGGGGGCAACTTCCGCAGGAGGCTGAGTCCCCTCCAATGTGGAAGAAGGGTCACCCACCTCTACATGGACGCACCCTTCAGTTGAAGGTACGTCAACCACCGGCTCAAGATCATCAATCCTTGGGTTTGACCTCACCATACGGTATAGGTGCCGGTCAAGCGGCGTGCCTAGCACACCTTTACCCTTGACACTGAAGTGGACACCATCCCTCTGATACAGGTCCCACCTATCCAAAAATGTGTTGAACGAGTCAACAAACCTCACGCCCAGTGGGACGCACAAGTCTTGCACCCTCTCGTTGATGCCAAGTACCTTACTGAGCACGTGGTCACTGGCATTCATCCGCGGTAAAATATCCATCAACATTCCCCTGTCTGTCTTAAGTTTTAGATCATCCGCAAGAGACATGATCTCGGTGATGATCCCTTCCGTCGAACCTACCCGACTGCATTTGAGGAACAGTTCATTGCCACCAGCATGGACAACGATTGCAGTCCTCCGACTAGCCACGCACAGCTTCTCTAACTCCTTCCTTAAATGTGCCGTTCCCCGTCCCGGTTTACAGAAGCAACATACTTCTCCTGGCCCCTGATCTGTGAGTCCCCAATCAAAACAGTGTCTTCTTCCTTCGCGCACAGGAGACTAAAGCCGTTGGAGGTCCTGACAGCAGCAACCGGGGTCTCAGGTTTTGGTTTCGCAGCCTTCTTGCCTGATACCTTTCGATACCCGTCGCCACCCATAGACTCAGCCGCACTTACACCACCCGACCTATCCCGACCAGCAGCTACATCCTTCAGTTTCTTTGGGCCATCAGTAGGCCCCTTCCCACCCTTTTTCTTTATCGGCCCCTTCCCACCCTTTTTCTTTATCGGCCCCTTCCCACCCTTTTTCTTTATCGGCCCCTTCCCACCCTTTTTCTTATCGGCCCCTTCCCACCCTTCTCTATCGGCCCCTTCCCACCCTTCTCTATCGGCCCCTTCTTTGTGCCCTCCCTTCCCTCCACCTCGTGCCTCGGTTCCGTCCATTCCACGTGGGTCACTGGCGATTCCTGACACTGATTTTGTACCCTGGGCCCTGGTTGCACCTCTACCCTTTTTTCGCGGTCTCGAGCTTTGTCCAGTCCACTGCTGGACCGCCTTTCCAGGGCGGCTATCCTATCAATGAGCTCCGGGTTGGAGGATGCAGCCGCATCAGTGACCACCACGCCTCCAACAGCCAATCTGGATGACTCGAGCCGCCGAACCCTCTCCTCTAGCTTCTCGTAAAACTGCATGAGTTCGCAAAAGCGGCACATACTGGAGTGGTTGATCTTCTCGAAGCAAGCTTCTTTGAAGTTCATCACCCACTGGTTTACTCCACACCTCGAACACTCAGCCTTCAGTTTCTGTGGTCGTCGTTGTAACTTATTTTTGTTCTAATTCCGAATACACTGAATAAGATAAAGCGTTCTAGCAATGAAAACTTTCGAAAACGTTCCGACCAGAACATAAAAAAAGGAGGGGCGGGGGGTGAATTATTCCTGCGCAAGCTGCATCTGGCTCTCACTGCTGCCGCACCGACCAAAGGTCTCCCCAGGGCAGGACAGTCCCAAACATGTCACAGCTACCAACTGACAAACACTCGCGACGCAGGCATCACGGATTTCCCACCAGGAGTGACAGCGAGATGCAGCTCCTTACTAAGTCTTACTAGTCACTCATAAACGGCCAGACTCTTAAAATCCAGTGTTCAAGGGATATCCCACCAGACCCAGCAGCTACGCCCGAGACTTCCCGCTGGTCTGGCAGCCAGCTGGGCAGTAAAGCTCTCTCACCTAAAAGCAGTACAGCCAAGCGCCATCAATTGGTCACCAAAGAACGGTCGCAGGGGGCTGGTCAGGCCATTACACGTTAGGAATGGGCTTAATGGGGCACTAGCCACTCCATTCATCGTGACCCTACGCCTGGTACCCCTCCATCCCAGTCTCTCACGACCTGCGGACATTAAAGTGTTATTTATAGAGGTTCCAAAGCTTCTTTTCCCATGCATGAGGTAGCAGTAGGGTCCTAATAGTAAAAGTAGAATAAAAGACTTAATACGAAAAGAAAAGTTTTTTCTTTTTTCAGTTAGAAGAGAACATCGTTAACCTAAGCTAAAAGGACAGAGTAGGGATGAGATGGGGTCCTAGTAACCCACAGGACAGGATTGTACAAAAGACTTCACCTGCCCTCCCGAAAGAGAGAGAGAACCTAAAGGAACCGCAGGGTATAAAGAGAGAGAGTGTTACAAGGAATTACAAGGACAAGAGGAAGCCTCAAAGACCTTCGAGTCCACTCTGGAAGGTTCCTGTTATTAAACAAGTTTATTTTTCTTTCAACTATCCTAGCAGTAGTAGAAAACTGGATAGAAAAGTAGAAGGCTCTCTCCCCACCCTCCGCTCCCTCCCTGCCAGAGGCAGGTACGGAAAAAAGTTGAAGAAAATACCTTGACCCTGGAAAAGTAGCCAAGGAAATTTTACAGGAAAGTGGAGAATATATAAATAGCTCTATATTTAGCTTGCTCACAGAGACACCGTGCAAGCAAACTCATGCAGAGTTTTCTTATGTTTTAATCTTAAACTATAAGAGTAATCAGTACTTTGTCTAGCCTATTTTTAAACACATTTACACTTTGACTAGAAACAACCTCTGAGGGAAGTTGGTTCCAGATATTAACTATTTTATACGAAAAGAAATTTCCGCAGACAGAGGTCCTAAATGTCTTTAATTCCAGTTTAAACCCATTATTTCTTGTCGGATTGGCATTAAGTGAGAATAAGTTTCTGTAATCTACCCTGTCTATTCTTTTGAGCATCTTGAAGAAGCTGACCCTGCAACCTCCTTGTCTCTAAGCTAAACAGATTTAGGCGCTCCAATCTCCGTTGGTAGCTTTGCATTCTCATTGAAGGGATCAATTTTGTAGCCCTTGCTTGTACTCTTTCTAACCTTTCTATATCCTTCCTGAGGGATGGAGACCAAAACTGCGCACAGTATTCCAGTTGCGGTCTGACTAGAGAATTATAGAGAGACATTACAGTCTCCTTGTTCCAAAACTGGAACTGTCTTTTAATATAACCTAATAATTTTAAGGCCCTCTTTTCGACTTCTGCACAGTGCTTCGACGGTTTCAGATCGTTGCTGATATAGACTCCTAAGTCTTTCTCTAGATCGGTCTCAGTCAAGTTCCTTCCCAAGAGAGAGTAATCGGTCTTCGGGTTTTTATAACCTATGTGCATTACCTTACATTTGTCCAAGTTGAATGGCATCTGCCAAGTAGCAGACCATTCGCCCAACCTGTCAAGATCGTTCTGAAGCGTTCTTACGCCCTCCTCAGTACCTACACTACTTCCTAATTTCGTATCGTCTGCAAATTTGGAGATTGCACTTAGAAGCCCGACGTCTATATCGTTAATATAGATGATAAAAAGTAAAGGACCCAGACGGAACCCTGTGGGACACCACTGGTGACGGGCGCCCACTCCGAAGCCACTCCATTTATTACCACTCTCTGCTTTCTATCTTTTAACCAATCCTCAATCCAGTTGGAAACGAGCCCGGTGATTCCTAGTCCTTTGACTTTAGCTATCAATCTAGCGTGAGGGACTTTGTCAAAGGCTTTTTGAAAGTCGAGATACACTATATCTATTGCCCTACTTGCATCGTACAGTGTATGCATATTATGGAAAAACTCTAACAGGTTTGTCAGACAGGATCTATGTCGCCTAAATCCATGTTGAGAATAAAAAATTAGATTGTTAGATTCAAGGTGATACACAATACGTTTTGTAATGATGGATTCCAACAGTTTGCCGACAACTGATGTTAAACTGATCGGGCGATAATTACAAGGATTTTCCCTATCACCCTTTTTAAAGATAGGTGTTACATTTGCTAACTTCCAGTCGGTTGGAACTTTCCCTAACTCGATTGATTGTTTGAATATGGTTACTAAGTCGTCAACAACATTGTGGCTAACCTCTTTTAATACCCTTGGAAGAAATAAGTCGGGGCCAGGTGATTTGTATTTGTTCATCTTATCAATTAATTGCTGTACCTCATTTCTCGTAAAACTTATGGTCTCTACGGGATGTCACCATCATATGTAATCCGAGGACTTGGCACTTCTATTGTGTCTTCCTCCGTGAAGACTGTAACGAAGAACTCGTTTAACGTATTAGCTATATCTTTATCACCGAATTTCAGTACGCCATTTCTATCTTTTAAGGGGCCTACAGAATTTTTAATTGGCTTTCTGCTATTAACATGGGCAAAAAATTCTTTAGGGTTAACTTTACAGAGTGAGGCAACTCTAGCTTCTTCATCACGTTTGGCTGATCTAATTAAGGACTTAACCCTCCTACGTAGGTTTATATAGTTTTCTGAATTAGTGTGGTTGAAATGCGACTTAAGTAGTTTGTAGGCTCTATTTCTTCCCGTAATAGCCCTCCTAATTTCGTTGTTAAACCATTTCGGTGACTTTGTTGACAAGGAAACCATTTTAGTGGGTATAAAAGTGTTCTGTAATATTCTAAATTGATCCCTATATGAGCTCCAGGTGACATTGACATCCTCACTTATTAGAACTTCAAGTGTTCTAAACTACTTCGGAAGCTTTCAAAATTTGCTCTCGAGAAATCCAGTCTTTCACGAGTCTTTTCGCGTGTATTAACTGGAACCCTGAGGTCAAACCTAATCAAATTATGATCGCTGTTACTTAAATTTTCACCAATAGTCAGGTTAGAGACTAGGTCATCTTCGTTCGTGAATATGAGGTCTAGTTTATTATTACCCCTAGTAGGCCCGTCAACCCATTGACTTAATAAGTTATCATCGGCAAATTCCAACAGTCTTGAGCCCTCAGCATCAGCTGTTTTGTTTTCCCAATTTACATTACCACAATTAAAATCACCAAAAATCACACTGATCTTATTATTCACTATTCTGCTTAATTTGTTATACAAGTTTATATCCTTATCCGGGGTAGTGAGGTGGTCTATATACTAGAAGTAGCTGCACTACTTTATTATTTAGGTTTAGATCAATTCCCAACATTTCATGAGCAGATACGATATTACTGTTTACCGGGTGCAGGGAGTCCCGAGCATACAAAAGTACACCGCCGCCTTCCCTTCCGTTCCTATCTTTGTGAAACATTTTGTAACCTACCATTTCAAATTCTCCTACAAAATCCCTTGATTCAGAATGAATCCAGGATTCCGTTATTCCGATGATATCAAAGTTCTCAGTTTTGACAAGCGCTATAAATTCCATTAGTTTGTTTCTAATTGACCTAGCATTGAAGAGCACAGTTTTGAGTGATTTTAAGTTGTGGTTTTTCCTAACTGGCCTGAGTCGTTTCCCGACGCAGTTGAACTAACTACTGGGGGTGGGACTAACTGCTGGAGGGGGACTAACTGCTGGGGGGGAGGGGGCTAACTGCTGGGGAGGGGGACTAACTGCTGGGGGAGGGGGACTAACTGCTGGGGGAGGGGGCTAACTGCTGGGGGAGGGGACTAACTGCTGGGGGAGGGGGACTAACTGCTGGGGGAGGGACTAACTGCTGGGGGAGGGGGACTAACTGCTGGGGGAGGGGGACTAACTGCTGGGGGAGTAGGTTTAACTGTTTGGGGAGCAGGATCAATTGCTGGTTTGGGGGGTCCTAGTTTAAAAAGATTATACAAATTAATGTTCAGTAAATCACCATACTTCTTTTTCCCCTTCTGGTTAAAATGTATCCCGTCCGAACCAAAGTATTCCCCATTTCCGTAGAATGTAGGCCAAAAATCGACAAACTTTAGGCCTTTTTCATCACACATGCGTTTAACTCTTTTATTTATGCTAATGGCTTTACTTAGAGTATAGTCACTAGCACGCATTCGAGGGAGAATTCCTACGACCATACCCATGTCTGTCCTATCCCTAACCTTGTCAGTTAGGTTCTTAATTCTTTTATAATGGACTCTGTCTGCCCTCCTGTCCCTCCCAGAAAAACGTCATTGCCACCAACATGGACAATGATAGGGCAACTCTTATTCTTGATATTAATTTTGCCTAATTCCCTATTAATTATCTGGCTTGTGGCACCCGGAAAACATCGGAGTTTTCTCTTGGTCGCGCGTCTTGCTCCGAAAAAGTCCCCTTGATCCTTACCATAGAATCCCCAATTAAAAAGGATTCATCCTCCTCGTCAGCAAGTAAGTGAAACTTATTTTTGATGGTAATGGGTTCCAAATCCTTATGTTTTGGTTTTGGTTTGGAGGGTCTTTTATTTTTACCAATTTGAATTCTTGTTCCTCCGTTCTATTTTCCGGAATAGTCACCGTGTTTTCCAAGCGTGCCACGCTTTGTTCTAGATGCTTAATCTTACAGTTTAAATCTGCTGGTGTGTTTTTAGTTTGATCTTGTCCACTGGGTTGGATTTCCAGTGCTACGACCCTAGCTTCAAGCTTTTTTACTAATTCCTTTAGCTCTTTAACTTCCTTTTCGTGGTTGTCTCTAAGTTTACAAAACAAACATACACTAAGGGATGTGATATCGCTGATACTACCTTCAGGGAAGTCAACGCACCAATGATTAACTTTACATTTAAAGCATTCTGCTTTCAATTTAGCTGGCCCTGCCATATTTTCTCTTTTTTTTTTTTTCTGAATACTCTGAATAAGATAAAGCGTTCTAGCAATGAAAACTATCAAAAACGTTCTGACCAGTATATAAAAAGGGGGGGGGGTGAATTCATCCCGCGCGTAGACGCATCCACCTATTTGCAAGTGACGTTCATCCCTTCCAGAAGACTACACCTCTCCTGCTGCCGCACCGACCAAAGGTCTCCCCAGGGCCGGACAATCCCAAACGTGTCGCAGCTACCAACTGACAAACACTCGCGACGCAGGCATCACGGATTTTCCGCCAGGAGTGACAGCGAGATGAAGCCCCTTACTAAGTCTTACTAGTCACTCACAAGCGGCCAGACTCTTAGAATCCAGTGTTCAAGGGATATCCCACCAGACCCAGAGGCTACGCCCGAGACTTTACGCTGGCCTGGCAACCAGCTAGGCAGTAAAGCTCTCTCACCTCAGAGCAGTACAGCCAAGCACCATCAATTGGTCACCAAAGAACGGTCGCAGGGGGCTGGTCAGGCCATTATGCGTTAGGAATGGGCTTATTGGGGCACTAGCCACACTCCATTCATCGCGCCCCTACGCCTGGGACCCCTCCATCCCAGTCTCTCACAACCTACGAACATTAAATGGTGTTATTTATAGAGGTTCCAAAGCCTCTCTTCCCACGCATGAGGTAACAGTAGGGTTCTAATAATAAAAGAAGAGAAAAACTTAATACTAAAAGATTTTTTTTTTTTTGCAGTCAGAGGAGAACATCCTTAACTTAAGCTAAAAGGACAAAGTAGGGATGGGATGGGGTCCTAGTAACCCACGGGACAGTATTGTACAACTATGTCATGTTCCCAAACTAAAGGCTAGACAGGGAACATCCTCAACCCTGAAAGAAAATAGTTTTGTTGTGAGAGGGCAAAGACTGTTCAACCAGCTGTCCAAGGAACTAAAGAACAAGTGATGTTGCAGTGAACATCTTCAAAAGAAGAATAGACGCCTGGCTCAGAACAATGTCAGATGAGCCAGGGATACCTGGCTATGTGAGATGAAGAGTAAAAGAAACCAACTCTCTACTTTACCAGGCCAACTTCAGAGGAGGGGCGACAAGCTTCACATTCATGAAATGAGGAATCATTGCATGGAACATTTGAAAGGTTGAGAGTACAGTAACATCCTTTGCTGATGATACAAAGATCAGCAGGAAAATCAGCAACGCAGAAGAGGTGGAAGCCATACAGAGGGGCACAAACAGAATATACAAATGGTCAGAATGCAATAACATGAATTTTAACACAATTTTAGCTCTTGAGCTATGAAAAAAATTAACTTACTATGTGACAATGTGACATATTATGCCCCATATAGACAGGAAATTCAGATAAGCACAAAAGAAAAAGATTTGACTGATGATGATGACTGATGATGCAAAATTTGAAACATTATAACAGATAGTGATAAACAAAGCAAAGAGTTATGGGACACTACTGAGAACCCTCAAAAGAAGGGACAAGAAGGTAATGATTCCCCTGCTGAAAGCAACACGCTCCTCCATCAGGCCAGGCTGATAGGGCCACCAGCTTGACCCTCATGTGAAGAGGGGGAGACAGAACTTCTACCAAGTTTTATATATATATATATATAACAAGAAAAAATTGGCAAATCTGTAGTTTTGTGGCCACCAGATTTTTGGCAAAATTAAAAGTTAAGCATTCCCAAACAATAGGGTTAAAAACTACATATTTACCTACATGACAAAAATAATAAATAATAATTCCAACTATTTCAAATGAAATATTCCATCACCTGTAAAGTAAATGACACTATAAAATAGGAACAGAACACTAAAATAGTTATCATACTAACCTTTCAATTATGATAATACTAGATATACACGCAGGAATTTCTACAAGACCACTGAGCGTCGTTGACCAATACACGCTCCCTTGAAGATCCATTGCTGCCATAGTTAATGCATAATAAACACCACTATTAACAAACCTTAAAGTGGTTAACAGATGTTAAGAGAAAGGAAACAAATCATAAGTATTATTGTCAGTACATTTGTTTCAAAAATGAAAAATATGGTTTCGTGTATAATTAATAAAAATACTATGGAAAAACTATACATGCCTGTCTTACAGTTTACATTACAGTCCACAACAAAACGTAATTCAAACCCAGGCCTAAACACACCTCCAATATGGTATCTGTATACAGTACCTTTATTTCATAATTTAATCCAAAATATTAATTTATTGTATTGAATAACTACAAATTGTCTCAGGATCTGGAATAAAGCCTATTAGCAATAGGGAAGATTGCTGTAGGTGGAACTAAAGAACAAAAGCATATGTAGGTATTGGGCCAATATTAACAAGCAAGAATGTATTTTTTGCCCCAAAATTTTCCATCAGACAGACTCATGAAAACCATTTCAAGAAGAGAAGTAATTTAAATATGTAAATTATACACCTGGTGTTTTTCTGTCTATGAATGTAAAGAACAAAATTTAAGCAAGCAAGCGAGAGAGAATTATAACTTAGGCTGTCTAGTTGGAAGCATTGCTTTAGGCAAGTAAGATGTGTTAATCTTTCTACAAGTTCCAAGTGAAAAAATTAATAATACCAAAGGATAGGCTTATCCCAGTGAGACAATTAGATACAGTGAGTTTCCTGTGTTAATAAACTTAAACAAATGCCTTGTGTAACCTAATTGCCTATATCCAAAGTGAAGGAGTGGGCAGATGCAGACTTCAATAAAAAAAAATAAAAAAATATGGTGTTTTCCTTTTTACCATTGGCCTGCACTAAATACTGAAGGCAAATAAATTTAATAATTTATCTAAAATACTACTTAACAAAGGTTTTTGAAGACCTCCACTTACACATACACAGTCATTGGTTGAGGGCTCTATGAGTGACCCACAGGATGTGTAGTGTGGTATTCCTCAGGGTTCGGTCTTTGGTCCCATCCTATTCTTGATTTATATAACAGAGTGGGTATTTGCACACTTTAAGTGCCTGTTGTAATAAATATACTGTTAACGACCGCCGGGGATGTAGCAGTGGTGGTGTGTTTGCTTCGCACGTAAACAGCCCTGGGTTTGAACCCCGGTATCTCCATCCCTTTTTATAATGGTTTAATGTTTGACTACACAAGCAGGATACACTACGATCTTTCTTTGGTCAAAGTTTTATACCAGCCAACTAACCATTAATGCGAGGCATGTTTTGAAATACCTGTTGTTATTCAATTTTTTCAAAAGCCTCTAATGTGATTTTAATTATTATTCTTTTACAAAAAAACACAAATGGATGGTTCAGTTGAAATGGTGTGATTGAGGCAATATAATATATTTCATCTTTCTTTCCTTTTCTTTCACTATTCTGTAATTAAATGTGACTTTAACAAGTCAATTAATTAGGTTTTCAGTCCATGACTCTTAATTTTATTTACTACTATCCAAATTTTTGTTTATGAAGTCAGTCAGAGTGAATGGTTTAAGGAAGAGCATGCAGTTAGGTTAAGTTAAATTAAATGTATTTTGCATTAAATTAATGCAAAATTAATTTTAACTAAAGTGTGCAAATACCATGGGCGTTATTTACACTAAAGTGTGCAAATACCCACAGCCTTTATATAAATCATTTCAGCTCAAATCTATGCTGTAATTAAAAAATCTTTGTGGATGACTTAAAGATATACTTAAAGGTGAAACTTCAGCCTCATGCTCCATCACTGACAGATATCAGACAGGCAGGGCAATATTGATAAACTTGTTTACATTGCAGAGTCATGGGGTTTGCACATGAACAACAATAAGGGCTTTGCTCTTAGATTTAATAGCCAGGATTAAGATATAATAGTTGATTGTAAGCTTACATTCCATAGTCATTTCTTGTCCATAGACACTAAAGCTGGAGGTATTGCTTCGAATCTGCTTAAATCTACTTTGTGCCATACACCCTCTTTCATGATCATTTTATTCACTGCCCATGTTCTCACATGGAGTTTTGATCTGTAGTGTGGAACTCTGGTTACATTGGTGACATCAGAATGATTTAGGCCATCCAACATAGATTGACCAAGTGTGTGGATGGATTGGAGGACTTTGACTATGCTTCCAGAGTAGCTGCATTAGACCTGCACTCAGTCCAAGGTAGATTGCTATGGGCTGACCTGATCAAGTGTTGGAAGATCACACATGGAATGATCCCCTATTCTAGAGATGGTCTTCACACTTGCACCTACAGTTGGCACTATGGGCCACTCTTTTAAACTGGCACATGTCCATAGTTCACTGGAATGCAGGAGATGCTATTTCTTTGTGCATGTGGTTAATGAGTGGAACTTACTGCCTGATACTGTTGCTGAAAGTGAAACTTTCCCAAATTTAAAAGGGCCTTGCACTGGGGCCACATTTGTACGAGTATCATATATGAAATGTTTCACTATTGGGTGTCTTGCTGTTGGGTCTGTATGCAGAGCTGGGCAATAAATACATTGAATGCATTTAAATACTAAATACTAAATACATGGGAGAAATGTATTTAAATACTAAATACTAAATACATTTTACGAATGTATTTAGATACTAAATACAAAATACATCAATTGTATTTAAATACATTTGTAAATACATACAAATTTTAACATATGCATTCACTAAGCCATGACACGCACACGATAAAGAAATCAACCGCTTTCGACTAAGAGTGGCACACAACTGATTGAACTGACACGTTGAAACATGAACCATGCTGTACTACACTGTCGACGCGTCGTACTGTGCTAGTACAGAACGTGTATTAAACCAGTGAAAGTATTTACATTTTTATATTTTGAGTATTTAAATACATTGTATTTAAATACTCATTAAAGTATTTAAATACTATATTTAAATACATGAAAAACAATGTATTTATAAATACAGTTCTAAATACACAAATGTATTTAAATACATATTTAAATACAAATGTATTTAAATACTGCCCAGCTCTGTCTGTATGCCCTGCTAACTTGGCCAATCTTAATATTTTGAGTGAGTATGTAATTCTCAAAAGTTGCAATGATGCACTTTTCAGCTTCCTTCTTATGTTTGTTTTTAAAAGTTTGTCTTTCTTGTTAATTGCTGGGGCATCAGCAAATATGGACCTTTCCAGTCATCTTGGTTAGTTGCCTAGTGACTGCACTGTTTGGAAATGTCAACCAGGTGAATAAACACAACTTTTAACGAAAAGACATTGGCTTTTTGCTATTGACTCTAGGTATTACATCTGCTGGAAATTTTCATCCGATTGACAAGTTGAAAACAACCAACCATAGACTTATATATATTTTTTTTACATGGTGGCTCCATGATAACATTAACCAAGCCATATTTATTTAATAGGCTTAACTCACTCTAGGTCCTATAGTGAATAGGCCCACTTTACCCTAGGCCATATTTAATAAGCCCACTTTACTTGGCCTTAATTGTCATACACTTAGGCCTACTTCAAATATAACTATTTATATTTTAGACTTACTCCACTAGGGTACAGTGAAAAAATCAAAAGTGCCAGGATCAAAATTGAGGGGGATCTAGATAGTTATCTTTTTTCCAGGATTAAACTTTAAAACTGATTTTGGGTAATTGCATACAAAACTGTGACTGCTACCAGCCAATTTATACAAATTGTATGTGCACCAACCAAAATTTGAAACCAGTGACCTATCTTGGGTTCTGGACATAATAGAAGGACAATTTAAAAACTGTTAATGATCTATTAGATTAAAACATTGGCAGAGGGCTGCAGGCTCAATAATGCATCAAAAAATCTATATTTCTATCATTTTTGCTCAAAAAATGCAATTTTTCACCCCTTTTTCTCCAAATATTTTGTTTTTTATTTGAAATTATATTTTGTACATATTTCTTTTCAGGTTGAATTTATAGAATTGATAAATACATGCATTTTGATAACTTATTGCCAAAAATACTGCATAGTAGGATGTTAAGACACATGTAATGGCAGAAGAGAACTGGACAACCAGACAAGTAGCTGATACAGTTGCACTAAGTCTGACTGGACACTGGATTTGGTGCAATGTCTATCCAATTTCATGCCCCAGTGTCACCAGCAAGATTCAGGATCTAGTCAAAGAATTTCCGAGCTAAGACTCAAATTTTCAGTCCCTCATAAAAAGATTTAAAATATATCATACTTCTGGAAATTTTGTAGTTACATTTATTTATTTGTGACAGTAATTTTATTAACATAATGATGTGATTCAGTGATTTGCAAATCATAAGAATGATTGGTAATAAATTCTGTTTTGACAAGAACTTAACTTAGGGTTTATAAATTGAAATTTGCATTCACAACATTAAAGTTTTTGTAATTTTGTAGATTTGATAGATATCCCAAAAAGAAATATGGTGACAAGTTCCAAAGTGCTCTTTCTTCCTTCATTGAAAAAACTTCTAAGTTGTTTGACATCTTCTGTGAGGACTCAAATCAGAGAAGAGATTTGGAACATTTGTATCAACTCAAAATGACAGAAGAAGACTATGCTTTCTATGAGGACCAGAAAACAGCTAGAATAGGATGATGCATTGGTTTTAAGGAACGCCTTACATCAGATACAAAAGGAGAGGAGTACAGCAGGTGCAAGCAAAATAAAAGAATCAGTGAGTTTGATCTATATAAATTAAAAAACTTTTGATTAATGGCCACCGAAAATCTGGCTTTCTTGAAATGATTGTGGTACAAATTATAAAATTTTATTTTTGCATCTTTGGTAAATTATCTTCTATCATAATCATATTGTATTTTATTATCCCCAGGGAAGAGCTCAGAAGAGTCTTTCAAGTTGTTCCATCAAGCTCAGCAGCAATACATGACAGTGGTCTCTACAGTCTCTCAAGTCAGGGCAGCCTGGAATCACATGATGAAACAGCTGGTGTCAGTGAACAACAGGAATCTAGGACAGAACAAAATAGAAATAGTCTACCAAACCTCACTCGGCAGTGTGACACGTATACTGAATAGTTTAAAACGAGTATGCTTTGAACACTCTTGTTGCTCTGTTGACAATACCTTTGAAAAAATGATTTATAATCCAAGTAACATTGCTAATAGTTAGAATCCAAATCTTGGACACTGCTGTCCAATGAACATCTTGTTCGAATATTAACTTGATATAAAATAAATGTCTTTTTACCAGGTATCAAGTAAGTTGCATCAGCAGTTTTAGAGGATTATGGAATTATCACTACTACAGATGAATGTAACTGACAGGTAACAATCCAATTATCTTGTACATTAGTATCTGATCCAAATCAAGTATTTCACAAAAAGGCATATGTTTCAAACAAGTGTTGAAATTTAAATATTCTTAGTCAAAACCTATGGAGCTTGCTTAAATAACTGTCTTTAAAATTGAGTAAATTTGCACTATGAACTTGCAGGAACAAGCTAAGAGGAGAACGTGAAAAATATCGTAAAGCAATAAGAAAAGAGGAGGGTAAATTGTTTGAATTGGTGGATGCTATTTATGTGGATGGTCACAAAGATGCAACAATGGTGACAGTTGAAGTGAATGGCAAATATTACAGAAGAACTGAGCTAGAAGAGCACTATGTAATTGTAGGAGAACCTGGTAAGATTTAAAATTTTGATCTTTAGTTTGCATTTTGGAACAGATATTACTCAAAATATTTATTAAGATAAATTTTGGATATAGAAATTGGAAAATAAATATAAACCCTGAAATATCTAAAAAATTGTCTAATTTCTGAATACTATTTCAGGTGATTCCTACCTCTCACATGTGACTCCAAGTAATGGCAAGGGGTTGACTATTGCAACAGAGATATACAAGGCCCTCAAGACACTGAATTACAAACCAAACTTGCCATGATAGGATCTGAGGGACTAATACAATGACTGGTTCAAATGGTGGAGCTATCAGATGCCTGGAAGAACTACTTGGTAGACCTTTGCAGTGGAACATTTGCCTACTACACTGTAACAAGCTCCCCCTTCATCACATCTTTGTTACTCTGGATGGAACAACAAAGAGCCCAGACTCATTTTCAGGAAAGATTGGGGTTGAACTTGGTGGAAGTGTACAATATCTCAGTGGGATGTGATTTCATTCAAGCCAATTAGGAATTAAAAATTTCCAGTTATTCCTAATGAAGTACTGGAGGACCTCAGCACTGATCAGTATTATGCTTACAGAATCTGTATGGCTGTTATGCTTGGCTGTGTTGATCCTGATCTTGAGCTCCTTGAAGTTGGACTAATCTGTCATTCAAGGTGGTTGACTCTGGCATGTAGAATCCTCAGATTTATACATCTCAAAGGAAGCCTTCCAAAGTTCTGGTCACACTTGCAGAGTTTTGTATCTTGGTCTATTTTCCAAGTTGGTTCCACATCAAGGAGTATCAATGCACAGATGGTGCTAAGAACTTTTATGATATGCTCCAAATGATCCTGAAATTTCCTCACAAGGAAGCCAGGGAGAGAGCCCTAAAAACCCTCTACCAAAATGCATACTATGCTCACCCTCAGAATGTATTAATTGCCATGCTTGCTGATTCAGACCCACAAATCCGCAACATCGCAGTTAACAAGGTACTTTTGGTCAGAGGGAATGAATTGGTTGAAACAGTGATAGACAATGACTTTGAAGGTGGTGACCTGATAATTGATTCAGATGAGGATATTAAGTCCCAGAGTTACAGCCTGACTTGAGTGTTGTGAGAGATGGTAGTGTCAGGAGATTCATGGTGCCTAAAATCAATAACAAAGCTCGAGAGTATCTCAAAATGATGAACTTAAATTCACCTGACATTCATGAGCTCCCTATTATAGCATCTCTAACCAATGAATAACTCATAAACATAAGAAAGGAAGCACTGGAACTCAACCAGCCTTGTCATAATCAGGCTTTAGAGAGGCACATTAAACTTGTAACAAAGGCTTCCTCAACTGTAGTAGGATTTGAACATCGTGATGGCATTATTCAACAAAAGATAAAATCAAGAAAACTGATGAAAGTGTTCAATACAAAAATACAATATTCTGAAGCTGTTTAGATGATTATTTTTATTACTTCAATGAGTGATAGATTGAATGTGTGTTATACGAATGTGTAATAATGAAAATTGCAATTTTTGGCCAAAAATAATATAAACATTAATTTTTTTATGCATTATTGAGACTGCAGCCCTCTGCAAATGTTTTAATCTGCTTCAGAGGTAAAAAATACATCATAAACAGTTTTTAAATTGTCTTTCTGTCATGTTGTAGTGGGGTTGTCTTGACTAACATCTTGTTTTCTTCTCGTTTCAGGATTGGCCACTATGTAACCCCCATGTTGACGGAGTTAGTTTTGCTTAATGCCTGGCTAGCTCAGTAGTTTTGTTTAGACCCATTTTGAGAATTTTTTGATCTTGTTTTTTGATTCTGGTATCAGTAAATTTCGCCTTCAATTTTTAGAAAACAGGCTCATTTTTCAAAGTCACAGTTGGCTTGCGCTTGTGGAAGTTCTAGCCTGCCAACTCAATTTGTTAAGAAAAAGAAAATTCAAGGAAAACAGAGTGCCTTGTGATACTGGACATTGCCTGTGCATAACGGTGTGCAGGTATTTCTAGGACCAATAGCTTCAGGTTTTGCTTCTCCATGGCTTAACTATAATAGATAGGTGCGATTGGATTGACCTCAAGTCTAGTTTAAGGATGTTAGGTCCAGTGAGGTCTATTGTGTTGTCTAATTGTACCATTCTAGCATAGGTTAATTTTTTTTTATCATCATCTGGTAATTCCATTTTTGTTGTCCAGTATTTTTGTCATTGTAATCATAAGCACCATTGTATAGCATACCCTTTCAGGGTTTTTGGATTTCCGTTTCTTGATCTTAAGCCCTGTCTAGACTCAAGCTCATAACCCATCCTAGTTCTTGTAAATAATTCAAGTTAATTTCTAATAAACCTTTAGAATTCTACCAACTAGTTTTTTTTTCAGCCTTTGTCCTTATAGACTGGGGTTGTTACTTTCAAGGATTTCCTTGTGACAAGAGCATTGTAGAGGGTTCAAACAACCCTTTCACAAGGCAGTTGATATTCCCTCTTGTGGTAGCACTGGTGGTAATCCACCTAAACAGGATGTACAACCCAGGGTCTTTGAATCGACAATACCTCCAGATTCTCTTTATTAAACATTTCAGTGGGTAATATCTGCTCTTCTCATCCAGCCACATTTGGTTTACTTCACGATCAGTCTGCTAAAATCTTGCTTGCTTGTTGTGTACGCCCATATTCAGTTGAGGTCCTCAAGTATTGCTGGGTATACATTGCACACACCTTTCCTGAAGCCAGGGCTTTCCAGGTTCTCAAGTGGACTTGACTCAGACAGTGTGTTAATCTTTGGAGATAGGTAGAGGGTTGAGTCCATTTCTTGGTTCAACAGTGTGTGAGTCTCATTTGCCCCTCAGTGACAGCCAGTGGAGGTGAGAAAAACTTCACCACCCGGGACCTTCCCTTTTCCCATCATCAAGAAGTAGCCAAGTTACGGTATTTTATGTATTTCTTCGTTCTCCCCACAACATATTTTTTGGTGCCCAGACCCGGGAAAATACGCCAGCCAGTTTACTGAGGCATCCAACAAGACACCCAGGATGGCTGAGTTTCAAGAATTGCAAGACCAGATCAGTCAGCTTATGGTTCTCATGGCTCAGCAGCAGAAGACCATGGAAGAGTCAAATCAAGCATGGGAACATAAGCTGAAACAACTCAAGGATGTAAACACAGAATTAAGGACTAAATATGATCAATTATCAAGGGAAAAAGCTGAATCGGATCTTCAGAATGAATATTGGCAGCAACAGGTGGACCAGCTGATGAGGAAGCAGCAGCAGAAGGATAGGCTGAATCTAGAGAGAGATTCTCATGACTCAATGCCCGAGCTTGAGAATCTGGATGATGTAGAGAATGTCTCGAACAGGGAAGAAGGTACCAGCAGAGGAACACGAACTTTCAAGAAAGAAAAGACAAAGCTGGCATCTCCTAAACCCATCAAGAGACAACGCAATAGATCGACCAGCTCCAGTTCCAGTTCTTCAGATAAGACCTCCAGTCCTCCAGATGCTGAGAGGAAGGTTAAATGTACTAAGCGTTCCTCCACTTTCAAGAGTAACAATGGTTCAAGGATGACACCAGGAGTTTATCCTACAAGTGCTCCAGATCTTGATGAATTTGATGTGTCAAGTGGAAGATCTTTTTCTAAATATCTAGAAGCTTTTGAACGTCATTGCTCAGCCAAGTTTACTTGTGAACGGAGAGACTGGACTGGAACACTTGGAAAACATCTAACAGGAAAATTCAGGAATTTGTATAATGCTTATGGGGGTTGCAGTGTGGCATATGATGAGATGAAGGATAGATTGTTGGCATGCTACAAGAGATTGAAGAAAACCTTCACAACTGGCAAGGCGTCAGAATTCAAGAATGCGACAATGAAGCCTGGAGACACACCAGATGTATATGCTGCAAGACTCAAGACTCTGGCTCGCCAGGCCTTCCCAAATAAGCCAATCAAGACAAGCAAGGAGTCGAGGAGGAAGTTCTTGGAGACAGTTCCAGCTGGGCTGTCACAACAATTGACCCAGATCATCGAGAACAAGACCCTGCATAACAAGAACGTGACTTGGTCCAACATTCAGGATTTTGTGGCCATGCATTCAAATGATGGACCATCCCTTCAAAGGCAAGAAACCATTGAGGTTCTCCAGATGCAGATCCCTCCAGCTCCAAAGCCTTCCAGCAATATCGAAACAACCAAGGTCGTGGAAAAGGACAATGGAATGGAACTTGCGTCTTCAATTCTGGAATAAAAATGGAAATCAGAAGTCCCAAGGTCAACATCAAGGAAAGGGATCATCGACAATCTCAAGATCGAAATCAGCAGGGAGGACAACAACGTTCTCAGGAATGTGAAAGGAACTCCAGTCAGTCAAGATCCCAAGAAGATACAGAGGTCAAGATATGTCAGTGGTGTACAAGAAGGGACACATTGAACAGGACTGCAGAAGATGGAATGAAGCGTGTTTTATGTGTGGTAGTCTGGATCATATGGTTTGAGATTGCCCTCGCAATCAGCAGCAACAACGATCAAGCTCCAGGACATCACCTTCCTACCGCTGTCCTTTGTGTCAAGGACCTCATCCAGGAATGTTCTGCCCTTCTAGAAGACAAGGTCAAGAAAATTCGTCTCAAGGAAACCAAAATAATGAATCTACCCACAACAATCAATAACAGTTGGGAAACTAATCAGTTCCAATGAGATCAGGGGCTCATTGGAAGCTGAAGTCTAATCTTCAAGTAATGATCTTCAAGAACCCAACTACCATCATGAGATCCCAGCCAAAGATGACAGAAAACCTCTCCCGATGAATACCAACCAGAATATGGATTTAGCGTCTGAGGTGGGTGATGATGCCACCCCTGGACATCCAGAATTACCCAGTTCAGAACAGCAGTATCCAAAAACCACCAGAAATGAACTGAATCCTCTAGCATCTTCATGGACACCTAAACCAGCACCTCGAACCCAAATACCTAGGTGTGACATTGCAGATGAGACGGTTCATGGTCCAGATATTCCAGGAGGTCATTTTTGAGGTGTCCAGTGAACTGGCACAACAACTTGGGATTCCAATAGGTACTACAGATATTTCCACAATTCGAGGTGTAGGTCCAGATGCTTCGAGGGAAACTATGGGTTCAGTCCTACTCGTAGTTTCTTTGCATGGTATTGTAATGTCCCCTTTCAAGTTTCTTATCCTTCCCACTTTGGATTTTAAATATCCCATTTTTCTAGGTTTAGATTTTCTGCGGGCCAACAAATTACAGATTAGTCTAACACGTAGACAGGTTTCAGGGAAGAACACTGATGGTTCTACGTGGGAAATTTATCTAGGTACGAATGGAGAAGAGTGTAAAAGGATTTGTTACAAGGTTAAGTGTTGGGCTGTAGAAGGTGTGCAGGTGAATGATTGTGGACCTGTAGAAGTAAAAACTCAGTGGGAACATCAAGGAGCAGATGATGGTGGTACATGTCCATGTTTGAGAAATTCGGGGGAATGGTTCTATGATGGGACAGTTTCAAGCGTGCATCTTGGAAAGAAAGTGGTAGGTGTTCCAGGGATTGTAAATCTAGATTGCCCTTCCATTCTAGTCTACACTACAGGGAAACCTATTGGTAGAATCAAGGCAGGAGACATGATGGGACACATTTACACTCTAGTTGAACTTGATCCTACACCAAATCCAGAAGACACTAATGATACAGTGACACATCAAGTACATTGTGTAGGTATGGAATCAGAGAACGATCATGAATTGGTCTCATCTCTTCCGGAATGGACACCAGAACATCTAACTTCAGAAATTAACTTACCTGAGCAGGATTCCCACCAGAAATCTCAAGTTTATAACTTGCTTAATTCCAGAAAAGCCATTCTTAGTCGAGGAGATTCTGATGTGGGGACTGCTCAGATGACTCCGCACCATATCAAGTTATACAATGACATGCCAATATTTCAGCGACCAAGGAGATTTCCAGAACCGATTGCTCAAGTCATCGATGATCAGTGTCAAGAACTTCACCAGCTAGGAATTATCGAGCCTACATCATCTCCGTGGAGTGCTCCAGTGGTACCTATTAGGAAACCAGATGGGTCCATATGCTTATGTGTGGATTACCATAAACTGAACAAGGTAACCAAGCCTGATAGATTCCTGATGGCAAACTTGACAGACTCTGTCTACAGTCTACATGGTGTCAAGTTCTTTACCACCCTGGATTTAGTCCGGGGTTATTATCAAATGCCGATCGAGGAGAAGAGTCGAGATTATACAGCTTTCTCGACCCCTCATGGACACTGGAGATTCAAGAAACTCAGTTTTGGATTGAAGAACGCGCCTTCAGCCTTTCAGAGAGAAATGCAAGATGTGCTGAAGGGATTTTCAAGGAAGAAGGTTCTAGTGTATATCAACGACATTCTAATTATGGAAAAGTCATTCGAGGCCCATCTCCAGCTAGTTGAAAAAGTCCTCAAGGTTTTAGAAGAACATGGTATCAAGATCAAGCCACCAAAGTGTAGATGGTTCCAGTTCACGGTTCCATTTCTAGGTCATATAGTCAGTTCCAGTGGATTGTCAAAATCGCCAGAGTATATGGGGAAGGTGAAGAACTTCCCAAAGCCCAAGAACATCAAGGAACTTCGAGAATTTCTGGGCTTAGTGAATTTCCAGAGGAAGTTCTTGCCACAGTGTTCAGCAGTTGCTAAACCATTATCAGAACTTACAGGAAGATCAAGGAATTCAGTTATCCAGTGGACACCAGAGATGGAAGAATCCTTCGAGACGCTCAAGGCAGAGATGCAAAATGAGGTGGAACTGGCTTTTCCTGAATTATCGAGAAACAGCAGAGAAGTTGAACTTGTGGGTGGATGCATCAGCCATTGGTGCAGGTGCCTGTCTTACTCAAGTTCAGGATGGTCAAGTTCGAATCATTGCTCATGCATCAATGACATTTTCTAGTCCTCAGAAGAAATATTCGGTTACAGAGCGTGAACTAGCAGCGATACGCTGGGGAGTCAAGACCTTCAGAGCCTTCTTGTATGGAATACCATTCATTCTGAACACGGACCATCAAGCATTGTTCTATCTCCATAATATGAGATTAGTCAATGACAGGCTTGCTCAAACAGTTGAAGATCTCGCTGAGTTTGATTTTCAGCTTCATTATGTTCCAGGCAAAGACAATGAAGCTGCAGATGCATTATCCAGACACTTCCAGGCTGAGCATGAAGAGGGCACCACAGCAATTTCAGCAGAACTCCCCAAGGGCTTACTTGTAAGATTTAAGCTGGAGGGGGGAGGTGATTCCTTGATTGAGTGTTTGTGGTATGCTCTTGTTCATGACTTAGATTGTGAAGTTCCAGAGAGTCCAGTATTTCTTCGAAAGCAGTTGGTGGAAGAACTGTTAAGTCATCCTACAAAGTACAGAATCAAGTTGAATAGCAAGCAGAAGCAACATCTTCGACTTATGACAATTCCAGGGCAGCCAGCATCGCCAGAGATCTTGAAAGTTTTCTGTGAGATGTATCAAGTGGATGTTGTATTGCACTTTGGTACTGAACACCCTCTAATTTACCACCCGGAAGTCAAGAATCAGCATGTAACAGAACCCTCAGAACTTCTAGATAGGGTGCATGTCCAGTGTCTAGGTGGTGGTCATTTCAATTTATTGAGTGAATCCAATAAATATGTTCAGTCTTGTCCCATCTTCTTGACTTGTTTAAATTCTTTGCATGAGAGAGACTTGGATTCAGAACCAATAGGTGCAGGTTGCTCAAGTTTGGAGACTGAGAATGGTCTAGTAGAATGTGAAGTCAATTTTCCCACCCTTGATGTAGATATTGCTTGTCCATATTCAGGTGCCTTTAGGGCAGTTGTCCCACTTACTTGTCAAGATGAAACCTACTGTGCCTTATTGGATACTGGAGCTGAGATCTCCCTCATATCTTGAGTAGCCTGGCGTGAAATTTTAGGAAATTTGAGGGATTATTCACAAGATATCCTGGTTAACATTCAAGGTGTGGCTGAAAAGCAAGTGGTAGTTTATAACTATGTACCACTTACTGTGTCACTTGGCTCTAGACTAACTATTAATGATCACCCATTTGCTCTTGTTGAAGATCAAGCTATTCCTTGTTGTTTTCTCCTGGGTGCGAATTTCTTGTCTGCCACTGGGATTGACCTGGATTTGTCCACTGACAGAGTCATGAAGGAGGGTGAAATTCTCACTACTTTTCTGGCAGAGTTAGAGGAACCTTCCAGTCATCAAGAACTGATGGTAGTTGGAAATTTGCATCCATGTTCATTTCTAGATGAAGTTAACCTTGAGGTTCTTCAAAAAAGTGATCGTGTGTTGAGACAACTTAAGTCCTATCTAGATAAGGGTTGTTTTGGGTATTGTCCTAAAGCTCTAGTGAGATATCGCCGTTATCTTAAAGATATCTACTTCGAGAATGGTGGTCTAGTTAAGTACGATGATCCAGAAATGTTTCCCCAAGTTCTAGTACCTTTTAATTTCCTGATTGAGCTGGCTGTTACTATCCATCTAGAGATGGCACACATACGCCGAAACAAGGTCTTAGATATTTTGTCTGGGGAAGTGTTTCATCCTCAGTTATATCAAGTTGCGCAAGAGGTGGTCACATCTTGTTCCCAGTGCCAGCTCAATAAGGTTTCTGGCCAGATCAGGGCTCCACCTACCCTGAAGATCGTGACCCAGGCACAATTTGAGTTGGTGGCTGTGGATCTAGTATTGTTCCCCAGAACACCTCGGGGGAATCTAGGATGTCTGATGGTGGTGGACCACTACTCCAAGTGGGTAGTGGCTGTTCCATTTCCCAACAAGACTTCCAGTACCATTGCCCGTCTTTTTGAGTTTTGAGTGTTGCCCAGGGGTCTGGAGTTCGAGCAGATGTTATCTCGATACAGGATTGCTCACATTTTCATGACCCCAAACCATCCAGAGAGCAATGGTGCAGTCGAGAGGGTCAACCGTACCATTGGTGAGCTTCTACAGAATCTTGTTCAAGATTCTAGTTCGTGGGATTTGAATCTCCCAAAGGCCATTATGACCTACAATGGTACGATTCATTCTGAGTTGACTATATCTCCAGCCCAGTTCTTGTTATTGTCCACTCATCCAGATCCTATTCCAGTTTCTATTCCCACTCCAGTTCAAGAGCAGTGGTATCCAGGACATCCTGGTTTTTGTCCCTTTACCAAGGGGCAACTTGTCATTTGAAAGGTTGTTCCAAAAGGTAATCTAGTTTCTAACAAGTTTCTGCCCAAGTACTGTGGGCCGTTTCAAGTTGATCAAGCAGCGGAGAATGGTGTGACCTACGTCATTTCACCAGCTTATCCAGATCTGCAGCCACACTTATCCATGAGTCAAGTTCATCATTCTCAGTTGAGGAGCTGGAAGGAGGCTCCCAATTTCTTGAAGAATCATCCTAGTTATTCCAGGTTAGTTCAGGTTCCCTGGGCTAGCATAGAGGAGGAGGATGAGAGTTTTCTAGGGTTTGAAACCCCTAATGTTCCAGTTTGTTCCCCAGGCTTTTCTTGTTTGTGGGACAGTTCGTCAGAAGATGAGACTGATCTCTTTGATTCTAGTAGTGATTTGAGTGAGTTTCTAGGATTTCCAGATCAGAATAGTGTCAATTCTAGACCATGGCTTGCTGATCTGAGTGAAAATTCAAGTTCTTCAGATTCCTCTGAATGCTCTTCAAGTTCTTTTGAACTTGACTTTTCTGGATTCCCGGATGAGTTGCCATCCAAAGTGAATCCTCCAGGTATCCTGTCTAGTTCACCCAAACCTCTGTCTAGGCCTCATTCTCAATCAAAACATGTCACTTTTGGAAAGGTTCAAGACTACCTTGGTAGTGATTCAGAGAAGGAAGCTTGTTCCCCAGTGGAGGAAATCGAGGATCTGTCTCCTATTCCTCATAGTGCTCCTTCAAGTGCTGTCGGTTAAGGTGTGATAGATCCTGAGGAACTTCCTGGGAGTCTAGATCCAGGTGGTGGTGGTTCAATAGATCCAAGACAGAGTTCTCCATGTCCGAATGAACCTTAACCCAATAGTGATTCTCCAGAACTTTCTTCCTTGGTGAAAGCTCTGGAGAACACTTTAGAACATGTGCAGGATGATGAGGAGCAGATTTACCAGCTGTTAGACCAGCAATTAGTTTCTCAAGAGCGGCAATTTAGCCCAGTAACTGGTTCAAGGACTCCCAATAGATTAAGTTTATCCCCAGTCAAAGATATCTGTTCAGAAGCTAGGGCTTTATTACAAGCTAACAGTAAACTAGCTCGTAAATGACTCCAGTCTGTTAGGAGGGGGTTGGGAGTAATTCGAGAGTTGGCTGGTGATTCTCCTCCGTGAACTCATTCCAGAAGTCCTGTAATGGAGCTACCATTAGTACCCTCCTCTGGAATATGTTCATGATTAATTTAATTAACAATCAAGTGATTTTCTAGACCTTGTCTAATTATGTATATAGGATTATTATGTATTGTATTTAAGTTGATGGTACTATGATTATATTTTTTATGTAAAAATAACTATTTCTAGGTGTAATGTAATGGTGTTCTAGTTTTTTTTTTTTTGTGTTTTTTTTTGTAATGGCTTTTACGGAGCCTTGGTTAAGATATATATAAAAATAGGTATATCTTGCTGTACCATAATGTATAGGTAGGGCCTAGCTAGTAAAGCCATGGAGGAAGCTAGTGTAAATTTTCTAGAACAAAGTGACTGCACATAGTGATAATGAATACTGTACCTTGAGCTTGGTTAAGTGCAGTAAATTTTGGATCTTTCTTGTTCCTGACCTTGGTTTGCTTGCCTCTGCCTGACTCATGCACATGCCCTCACTTGTCACCCACTTTGTACTTGCTTTGCTTGCTATGCATACAGCTTCCAGCGTATGTCCCTGTCCTTACCTGCCTCCAGTCACCCCCAATCATGCCTTCCTACTTTCATGGGAGGTGTTTTCAGGGATGGAGCCATTATTGGCTCTTCCACTCTTCAAGAACTGGCCTGAGGGGGGTCTTCCAGGCCTTGCTCCAGTTTGCACCGCCATTCTTGTCTACATAGGAGGGGGTTCTGGAGGACTGCTCATCAAGAGGGGCATGGCCAGCCCACGCAGTTACCTCGTCTGGAGCAAGCAGACCCCACCTTTGGTAGGGATGTCTGCCAATCTGGAGGTATGGATGGGTGGACCAGGGCCAGGGTACATTGATAGTGATGGGCAAGTGAGGATATTAATCAAGGACAATAGTCATGCAGGTGGCTTCAGTTTCAAGCAAGGAGGATTGTGAATAGCCTCTTAAGGAAAGGACCTTATAAAGGAGTGCTAAAAAGTGAATGGATTCAGTACTAATTGTGTAAATTTAGATTGTAAATAGGTAGGGTTTTGAAGGTAATAGTACCTTCTTATTATTGATTCATGTATATATATATATAATTGTCTAGTGTTTAGTAGCCATGGAGAAAGGAAAACTTGGAGCTTGGTGTCAGGATGGGGAGATGGCAATTCCTTGAAAGACTGGATGTGGGAGAGGGCTTCGCTGCACTCACTTTTTGAGTGGTGGTACCCACAGCTCGGAGGGGGGAGTATAGTGGGGTTGTCTTGAATAACATCTTGTTTTCTTCTCATTTCAGGATTGGCCACTATGTAACCCCCATGTTGACGGAGTTAGTTTTGCTTAATGCCTGGCTAGCTCAGTAGTTTTGTTTAGACCCATTTTGAGGAATTTTTTTATCTTGTTTTTTGATTCTGGTATCAGTAAATTTCGCCTTCAATTTTTAGAAAACAGGCTCATTTTTCAGAGTCACAGTTGGCTTGCACTTGTGGAAGTTCTAGCCTGCCAACTCAATTTGTTAAGAAAAAGAAAATTCAAGGAAAACAGAGTGCCTTGTGATACTGGACATTGCCTGTGCATAACAGTGTGCAAGTTAAGGTATTTCTAGGACCAATAGCTTCAGGTTTTGCTTCTCCATAGCTTAACTATAATAGATAGGTGCGATTGGATTGACCTCAAGTCTAGCTTAAGGATGTTAGGTCCAGTGAGGTCTATTGTGTTGTCTAATTGTACCATTCTAGCATAGGTTAATTTTTTTTATCATCTTCTGGTAATTCCATTTTTGTTGTCCAGTATTTTTGTCATTGTAATCATAAGCACCATTGTATAGCATACCCTTTCAGGGTTTTTGGATTTCCGTTTCTTGATCTTAAGCCCTGTCTAGACTCAAGCTCATAACCCATCCTAGTTCTTGTAAATAATTCAAGTTAATTTCTAATAAACCCTTAGAATTCTACCAACTAGTTTTTTTTCAGCCTTTGTCCTTATAGACTGGGGTTGTTACTTTCAAGGATTTCCTTGTGACAAGAGCATTGTAGAGGGTTCAAACAACCCTTTCACAAGGCAGTTGATATCCCCTCTTGTGGTAGCACTGGTGGTAATCCACCTAAACAGGATGTACAACCCAGGGTCCTTGAATCGACAATACCTCCAGATTCTCTTTATTAAACATTTCAGTGGGTAATATCTGCTCTTCTCATACAGCCACATTTAGTTTACTTCACGATCAGTCTGCTAAGATCTTGCTTGCTTGTTGTGTACCCCCATATTCAGTTGAGGTCCTCAAGTATTGCTGGGTGTACATTGCACACACCTTTCCTGAAGCCAGGGCTTTCCAGATTCTCAAGTGGACCCAACTCAGACATAGTGTTAATCTTTGGAGATAGCTAGAGGGTCGAGTCCATTTCTTGGTTCAACAGTGTGGGAGTCTCGTTTGCCCCTCAGTGACATTCAGTGGAGGTGAGAAAAACTTCACTGCCCGGGACCTTCCCTTTTCCCATCATCAAGAAGTAGCCAAGTTACGGTATTTTATTTATTTCTTCATTCTCCCTGCAACAATGTCCAGAACCCGAGATAGGTCACTGGGTTCAAATTTTGGTCACGCACACATACAATTTGTATAAATTGGCCGGTAGCAGTCACAGTTTTGTATGCAACCACCCAAAATTGGTTTTAAAGTTTAATCCTGTACAAAAGACAACTATCTAGACCCCCTCAATTTTGATCCTGGCACTTTTGTTTTTTTCACTCCACCCTAGACTGCCCACACGGGGGACACCTGGACATGTGCCTCCCCCATTATCCACAATATATACAGAATATAAATATTGCTATTATATGTACTTGTATGAAACTTTTTCCTATAAGCAGATATATCCATGAAATGCACAGAAATAAAAATCAGTTATCATTATTGATAACATTTTTTATTTTTACCAAAATTATGAGTTAATATGAAAAATCAGAAATTCTTTGATAAAATATAAGAATCTACCAAAATTATAAAACACGAAAAATCTACCAAAAATATATGATAATTATACCATCTAATGATATTTACACCACTGAATGTATATACAGGGGGCTGGGTCAAAAATGGGAAATTTTTTATTTCTTAAAAGTACACTATGTGAGATGTTTCATTTTATCATCTTAACAAAATATTAAAATATCAAGCATATATTATCCCTGCTACCCCTAGCACATACCCCCCCTTTTTTACCCTCATATTTGTACTATATATTTAAATGGGAAAAAATGTTATTTCTTAAAAAGTACACTATGTGAAGTTTTTTTTTATCACTTTAACAAAATATTAAAAAATCAAGCATGTGCTACCCCCTACTACCCCTATCACATGCCCCTCCTCCCGTTTTTACCTTCATATTTGCATGTTTAATGTTGTTATATGTTACATGATAAGTTGTTTATTTAATGCTTGATATTTTTGTTTCAGATAAATAGAAATAATTTTTCAGATAAATAGAAATAATTTTCATTTGCTTTAATTATAATTTGAATTATCATAAATTATAAATTACATATAATTTTATTTTACTTCTGAATATAAACTATGACTACTAGAAGCAAGTCCTCAAATCCAGCCTTTGGATATCCTACAGAATTCCCAGCAGCCATGACTCCTTCAAAAGCAGATGTTGTGAGACACTACCTTTTTGTGTGTCGTCATGAAGAAGCTGAATCAAAAGGATCAGCAACTGCTAATGATTGTTACAGAGTTGTTGTAAAAGATATTGAAGACATTTGGATGAAATTTTCTTTTCCTACGATTAACACCAAAGGTATCTATCTTAAAGTCAGTCAACTAATAGAAGCAGCCTCAAAATTGAACAAGGTGCTGTTACATCAAAGAAATGAAAGTTTTGCCTTAAAAGTAGCTCAGTATGATGAAATGTTTGATATATCTTCTTGTGAATGCTATGATGAGGGAACTGATAGGAAATCTTGCAGGTGTAAGGATAAAATACCAATGGCAGAATGGGAGTCTTTTGTGGGTTAAAAACAAAAAAAAGTCAGTTAGGACCAATTGATTGCATAGCTAGTTCAAAAAAGAAGAGATCTTTAGCAAGAGCCCAAGAAGCACAAAACCATCAACTAAAAGCACAAGAAGAAATGACTGAAGCCACCAATGTTTTACCATCGGAATTTCTAGAAAATACCAAAGAAAACATGGATGTAGATTCAGAGTCAGGATGTAGATTTATGAGGCCGATTTAGACTTGACAAAATATTCAGAACAGGCACTCCTATAAAAACCTAGAATTAACAGCAGATCATTATCGTGTAAGTTGTAGAGCTGCAGCTGCAACAGTCAATGCAGCTTTAAAAGATATGGGGATCCTTAACCACACCAACATGCTTGACAGAAAGAAATTAGAAAGAGAAAGAAATCGCATGGGTGAAACAAATACTTTTAGGTCTAAATCCGAAAATCTGAAGATGGAGTGCCTTGGATTTGATGGAAGGAAAGATAACACATTAACTAAAAGTGGAAAGATAAAAGAACAACACTATGTTATTGTGAAAGAACCTGGAAGCATCAATGTAGACCATGTCACACCAAATAATGGAACTGCTCATTGCATAGCAGAAGAGTTGATAACTATTATTACAGACTCGAACAGCACAGATACTATCAAAGCTTTACTGTGTGATGGTACTCCTGTAAATACAGGAAAAATTGGTGGAGCCATAAAACTGGTTGAAATTCATCTTAACAGACCAGTGCAGTGGTTAGTGTGCCTCTTGCATTTGAATGAGCTGCCTTTTATGCACATCTACAAAGCCACTGATGGTAAAACAACAGATTCAAATACTTTTGTGGGTTCAGTTGGGAATAAACTGAAAACAGATTTAACAAAATTGGAGGTAGTCAAATATTCTCGCATAAAGGGAAACATTAAAGAAATTCCAGCAAATGTTGTGAAGGAGCTAAGCAGTGATCAAAGATATCTCTATGATATGTGTGCAAACTAGAGACACTTCTCAAGATCTGTCCACCCAATCCCCAGGTACCCTTCACCATGCTCACTGGCTAACTTTAGCCAACAGGGTCCTTTGATTATATATCTCAATGCCAAATCCCAATAAAAATCTTCAAGATATAGTTCAAGATTATTATGCAGTTCTATCCTCCAGGGTGGTTTTGGATAAAATCTCATCTTAATGCAACTGATGGTGGATATAACTTTTCGCATTTAATGTGCTTGCTTCGAAATTTAGATGAATAACATAGATCAATCATAGAACCAATATTAAAGAATAATGCCTACTTTGCCCACCCAGAAAATATACTCATATCAATGGTAACTGACAAGAGACTAAAAATTAGGGAGCAAGCTACTCAAAAAATCATCCTTTCAAGAACAGGATTTTCAGGTACCAGAAACTTTGAGTTGCCTCAAACCCTCAATTTCCAATCTACTGAGATGATAAATTGGCAATTTTTAAAGAGATCATTACTCTTCCACCACTGCTAAACAATTTTAGCGCTGATGACCTACTACAGGCTCGATGTAAGCCACTGGAGATAGCTTCTTTTCCATGCCACAGTCAAAGTGTGGAAAGGGCAGTGAACCTAGTAACAAATGTATGTCAGGAAAGAATAGGATATGACAACCATCAAAAGTTTGTCTTAAACTCATTAGAATCAAGGTGAAAACTGCCCAAGTTTGAATGGAAGGCCCAATGAATGAGTAAGAAACATATGAACTAAAATTTCCTAATGATATTGAAAATTTCTTCCCTTTTGATGTGATAAGGAACAATGAAAAAGTGAATTGAATTTTAGCACATTTATTATGCCTCTAATTTTTTCTTCTGAATATATTGTTGTACTTAATTAATTTTCCTAATACTGTACATTATTAATAAAATATTATACGTTAATAAAGATTTATGTCATCAAAAAACCTGAATGTAGAGTAAGTCTTGTATAAATGGAATATTCAATATAAGTCAAAAAGTGAAAAATTGTGCCAGGGGTAGGAGGCTTTAAACAGCAAAAATAATTTATGAGGGGGTTCCTGTGTTCCATTCAAACCCCTCACAATATGTACCTTTTCAATACAAAATTTTGACCCAGCCTAATATACAGCCTTGTTTGAATCTAAAATTTACACATTTTTACAATTATACTGTTGGTACAAATAAGGTAAGCAACATCAAACAAAATTTTTATTTTTTTTTCTCAAAATTTTTTACACTGGTAAAACAACTTTATAATTTACATGCAATAGCTGATAATTTTTTATATCAAATTGTTATCTGTGTGTTAGTGTGCTTTCATTGGTTTTGTTTAACTTGTAAGTATAAATACTCAAGATTACTTATACAGTAAGGTGTTATCTTAAATATCCTCTATAAATTACCAATATATATATATATATATATATATATATATATATATATATATATATATATGTTATGCCCCATTTGTGTAATTGCCCAATTCATGAACTGGGCAATATAATTGCCTATTTCGTGAAATGGGCATTAAGTTGCCCATTTCATGAAATAGGTATTTATATTGCCCAGTTCGTGAAATGGGCGGAATTTTGCTTGCCCATTTCATGAAATGGGCATCTGTATGAAGGAAAATTAAAATTTGGACTGAATCATTTATTAAAAAAGTAAAACATTAAGAAGAGCTGAGGCAAGTGATAATGATTAGTCTTCATTCTCACAGGATTTGTGACTGTGACAGGCGCTGTTGTAACAAAGATTATTTTTCAAACATAAACATCGTTTAGTTAGACAATTACTTCTACAATGGCACCTCTTGAACCCTTGTCCTCCACAAACACTTTGTAGTTTAACGATTTCGCGAATGCTTAGTTTGTTTGAGGGAATATCACTAGATTTAAGATCAGTATAGTGAACAGATTCAAACTGATTCTTGAAAGTTTACTATTTATTACTCCGACTTTTGTTCTTACTGTGTAACCACCATCGTCCTTAGCAAGAATTCTACCTATTATATTAGGAGGATCACCTTTACTATGATCAAATTGAGATACTGTAATTGCTACATTATGACCAACGTTGACCACTGGCAATGTTTTTTTTACTTCGCGTCAACATGTTTTCTGCTCGTAGCACTATGTCCTCATGAGCTTTTTGCCATGCGAATACAGCAGGGTGTACATCAGCATCGTCTCGTGATAGGTCCTTAGGTGATACTTGCAGCACGGCTGTTTCATGTGCAGGCGAGTGGTCTGGCTCTAGTGGTGGTGGTGGTGGTGCAGGTTTTTCAGCACATTATCTTCTGGTACTTCCTTATGTGATACTTGCTGTATGACTGGTTCATGCGCAGGCGAGTGGGTCTGGCTCCAGCGGTGGTGGTGCAGGTGTTTCAGCAGCATTTTCTTGTGCTGGCAATGTTTAGGCATTGCAAATGGGCAACTTACTGCCCATTACATGAAATGGGCATTTATATTGCCCAGTTCATGAAATGGGCAGAATTTTGCTTGCCCATTTTGTAGAATTGTATAAGATTTTAAAGGTCATACATGTGATTGCCCATTTCACGAACTGGGCAATATAAATGCCCATTTCATGTAATGGGCAGTAAGTTGCCCATTTCATGAAATAGGCAATTATATTGCCCAGTTCATGAATTGGGCAATTACACAAAAGCGTAACATTATTATTATACGACCAACTGATAGGAATTCAAATTTTGTCGTCTATTATTTTATTTAATTTATTTAATACGACAGTCATCATCGTAAGTCTGGATGGACGTAAGTCGGGTGGTCGTAACTCGGGGAGTATCTGTGTATATATATATATATATATAACCAGATAATGTAGTGGAAGTGCCCTCCTGTCAGAAAATCCTGTGGGCACTACTACTACTACTACTACTACTACTACTACAGGCCTTCCTTTCAAAGCAGACCCTCATGAAAAAAAAAATATATAGGCCTATGGGTTGATTGCTATCAACCTGGCAATCCAGTGAAAATTTCCACCAGATTTAATGCCTACAGTTGATGGTAAAAAACCTGTTTTTTCGTAAAAAAGTTGTTTGAGGTCGTCTTCAAAGACCAAGTTTGTTAATTAAGGTTTTTCTTTTTAAATTATTAAATTTATTTGCCTTCAGTATTTAGCACTGCCTAATGGTAAAAAGGAAACCACCATACCTATTTTTTTTGTTGAAGGTCACCTCTGTTTGTAGCTTATGTGGTTGCCTACCGCAGCTCCCTTTTGATGTAGGCAACTTGGTTATGCAAGGCATTTGTTAAGTCCAATTAACACAGGCAATTCACTATGCCTGATTACATGAAGGGATAGGCCTATCCTATAGTTTTATTAGTGTCTTTCACGCAGAACTTGTAGGAACATTAAACACATCTTCCTTGCCTACAGCAATGCTTTCAACTAGACAGCTCTGAGCTAAATTTTTTGTCTTAAATTTTGCTTAGATCAGCAAATCAAAAAATCCCAGACATATAATTTTTATACTTTCATTACTTCTCTTCTCAAAATTTTCATGGGTCAATGTGATGGAAAATTTTGATATGAAAAAATACATTCTTGCTGCTTGTTATGGTGGCCCAATGCCTACATATTTTGTTCTACCTATGGCAATTTCCCCATTCCCAATAGGCTTTATCAAAAATCCTGAGGTAATTTGTAGTTACTTAATATAGTAAATTAATATTTTATATTTAATAATCATGAAATAAAGGTACGATATACCAGGCATGTTTTAGGTCTAGGTTTAAATTAGGCCTTGCTGTAGACTGTAATGTAAACTGCATGACAGATGTGTATAGTTTTTTCAAATACTGGGAGTCCCAAAGAAAAAATTTGTGTGTTGTACATTAAATTTCTGATAAACTGTTTCTCAAATCACAAGAAATTAGTAAAAGAAACATGGAAGAGGACAGTAGAAAGAGAAAGGTTATTCAAGACCAATTTAAATATATAAATTCAAGAGGCCAACTTCTCAAGTTTAGCTAAAGTTATGTCAATCAGTTTGACTCCCCAAGGTACAGAAAATTTATGGAATTAAAGTAAAATTACTAAGCATTTTAACTTTGAAAACATTTGCAAGGCTCATGAGTCACCAGTCTTATTTTTCTTGTAAAGTAGAAGTTTTCTGGCTTTCAAAGCAGTCTTTCTTTGAGGCTTGTCTGGTTTAGTCTTAGTTACATCAGGTACATTGATAGATTCCTCATCAATAGTATCCTGATCTATCCTTTAGGGTAATTGTCCTAATTTAGTCCCACATTCTGAAGGATATAATAATGTGATATCTGGTGGTTTCACCAGTTGCTGTTTTCAGTTTTACAACTTCACCAGTTTTGAGCTCTAAAACTTTCCCCATTGACCAATGCTGTCTTGGAGTCTTGTCATGTATCAACACAATGTCCCCAATTTTGATTGAATCATTCCAATTTTGTTTTGTCAATTGTTTATATCTTTCTTGAAGACTTGTTAAGTATTCTTCTTTCCATTTTGTTATAAAGTGAGTTTTGATTTGTGTCAAATGTTGGTATTTTGTGTCGAGTTCTTTGTGTCCTACCACTCAATCTGGATCCTCTGTACTGTTATTTTCATATTCTGGTAACATAGTTACTGTTTCTTCTTTAATTAGGTGGTTTGGTGTGAGAGGTTCTGGATCATTAATACCATCTCCCACATAAGTCAATGGTTTATTGTTGACAACATTTTCAATTTCTATCAGAATATGTAGTCAGGAGTTCAAAAGGTTGTAGATGTTTGGTCCCAATGGTCTTTTTAAGGCAATTCTTCACAGTCTATGTTTCTTTCCCAAATAGTGAATTAACAGGAATGTACTTCCAGGTTATGTTGTGTTTGATCAAATGAGTCTGTACTGTTTCACTGTCACAAATCTGACAGTGAAATCTGAAGTAAAATCTGATTTGAAGTGTTTGAAGATTTGAATTATGTGGCATTGTCTGACCATATAGTTTTGGGCACAGAATTGTGTGCACAAAATCATCTGAAGGCAGCAATAAAAGCCTCCACTGTCAGATCTTCTACTATGTCCAGACATATGGCCACATGTTGTGACACATGTGAAGAGTACAATGTACACCTTACATTCCTTTGAGTTCATTTTCTCTCCAAAACTCACATTCACCGCTCCAGTGTAGTCAATACCCATGGTTTCAAATAGCTGAGTAAATGTTACTCATTCCACAGGTAAGTCTAGAGGGCTTGCGGTCTTAAAGGGTTGTGAATGGATCATTTGCAAGAAATGCACGTGTCTAAGAGTCTCTGTTTCAGTTCTACCCTTTGGTAGCCAGTAAGTTTTTCTCACCTCTGTCAGGGTTTGTGGGGCTCCCATGTGGAGTATTTTGTTGTGTGTATCCCTGATGAGATTTGTGAAGCAATTCCTCCTCAGAAGAAATGGATGATTGAAGTTGTAAGTCAAAGTTGACTTGTTGAATCTTCCTTTACACCTTATTAGACTCTCTGTATCTAGGTACAAATATAGATTCATGACAAGTGAAAGAATGCCTTTGTTTAATGTTTTACTGGGCTTAAGATACTTCAGCTCCTTGTTAAATTCTGAAGCTTGTATGTGTTTAAGCCAGTATTTTGTTGCAGTTTCTGTTAAATTAAAGGCCTTTTAAGGACAGTGTTTGCGAAGGTAGTTATTGACAAACTTGCAGCAATAAACTATAATTCTCAAGAATTTATTAAGGTCCAAATAATGTTTATAGTCAAAAATAGGTTTGTTATCAATTCAGTTGTTGTGGAATTGAGTGTTAGGTTAACTGGTTTGGCTGGCCAAAGATTCTCACATTGTTAGCCATTACTAGGCTGACCATACGTACCGTTTGTTTTATATTTCCTGGCCGTCCCGTCGTTTTAATAAAAATGTCAATTTTGTCCCGGTTTATGTACTTACTTTTTCATGAATACAGAATATTACATAACCCCGTCCCTTTTTTGCCATCCCAATGTCCCGTTTTTGTCTCAAGGAAATATGGTCAGCATAGCCATTACTGTCTTGACTGTCAGTGAGAAGCCAATAATTCAAATTGTGGTACAGTTTTCTTTTGGCTTAAGGGTGCCACTTTTGCCTTTGAATAAACCAAGTTACTTTCATTTTCACTTGTTAAGTAGGCACAACACCCAAAAGGTTGAGTACTGGCATCTTTAAAAATGTGTAGTGTTTGTGGTTTCAGTCTGTATCCAGCATAACTTAATACTCAGATATTTTGGACTTTATTTAAATCTCTGATCAATTTTCTCCAATAGAGTTGGTCTTCCACTGAAAGTGGTTCATTCCAATTAATTTTCTTTTTCCATAAATCCTGCAAAAGGATTTTATATCTTATTGTTGCTGGTAAATATAATCCAATAGGGACAAAAATTTTGGATGATTCTGAAAGTATCCATCTTTTTGTATTGACATCTGGTTTGTGGTTTGATCCCACAACAGCTGGTTTAGGTTTGTTCACTTTATGGTTATGTCTAATAAATTATTGTTTCTGAAACTAATTTTTTCCTTTAACTGTCACTAATGCTTCAGTCAAAATAGTTTTTCATTAGGTTTTCAAGTGCACTTGAACATTTTTGCACAAATGTATACACATCATTAACTTTCAAAGACAATAAAAATTTTTGAAAAATGCGCTTACATCACTTTCCCTTGTCACCCTCCTATTATACCTGACTTAATTCCAATCTAATTTTTGACCTCACACTGCTTACCTTGACTTAAATAGAATAACCTTTTGAGTCCCTCATAAGAAAAAAAATGTGGTATCTCTATTAATACCAACAAAATTAACTACTAGATATTTGGAATTGCAAACCTAGCTATGGTTATTCCAAACATATCATTTTCCCTCTAGCCTACCTACTACCTCAAGTTAAAAGAAAAAGTTCCAGTCAAGTGAAACTACAGTACAATAAAGTAACTACTGGTAAATATAATTAATACTAAGCCAACATAAATCAACCTAATCATCATATTGCATTAGGGCAACAATCGATCTTCCACTTGTATATTTTCTAACAATGAGTGCAAAATGCCTTATTTCATACCTTCCATATGAAAACAACTAATTCTTACCATGAATATATCTGAATTAGAGTAAGCATCAGTATGTAAGGATGACTGGTTAAAGCACACACTCCCTGATTCTTCTCTACTGCATCTTTCTTACATCCTCCACCAGACACATTCCAAGAAGTTGGTAGGAGGTGGATTGTGCCATTCTTTTCTGCTATAGTTTCTAACACTTTTTTAGCCTCTCTTAATTTTCCTTTCCCCACCAACCAGCGTGGGCTTTCTGGCAGGAAACTTTTAAATTTAGATTTATCAGTGGGTATTTAAAGTATGAATGACAATCTGCTATAATCTGGTATAATAATAGATCTTATATTAATATTTGCAATGAAAAGAAAAACATTTCAATACTTACATTGGTATGATGAGGAAAATTATCCCAGACAAGGCAGTTATCAATGTAAGAGTTCTCCAATCTCCAACATGAGCAGCCAAAGCAGAAAGATGAGCAATTCCAAATGAGCATAACAATGATGAGATAATGACAGAAAGGCTTCTGCGACTTGTACCAATAAACTCTTGTGATAAAACAAAACTCGCCAAAATAACTAAAGAACAACTCATTCCTCCAAGAAACCTGTAAAACAATACATTTAAAAGAGAAAACAATGAAGGGTCATTCAGTTGATTATTTCCCTGCTTGGAAATAAAAGACAAAAGCCCTTAAATGTCACAGAAATAAATCAACCAAAGGTTCCCAAACCCAGGGTTGCAAGCCTCATCATGAAGGGTCATAAAGAGATCATAGGGTCACTAGGGTTGCTAAATGCACTTGATTGTGGACTGATCAGTGTCGACACAAAACCTGTGAACTATGTTGTTTTATGACAAAATAGACAAAGGCTTCACATCAGCATTAAACAATGTTACCCAATTTGTCAAAATTCTGGCACAAATAAGTCTGATTGGCTGAGATAATTCTGCTTGCCTTTTCTCTGGTATAATTGCTAGAATAAATATTGCATATTTGCTTTTTTTTTTTTTTTGCATGCCTAGAATAGGGACTTGAATGGTCACCACAGTACACAAGTTTAAAATGCAAGTTCCAGGCTGATTTCCTAAGACTATCAAATATTTCTCTTTAGTAAGGATTCTATATAAAATAGCCTTGATATTACATCATTTGTGTTGTTTCCCAAGAATTTGATGTTTCTTAACACTAACAAAAAATCTATATTTATTTACTAAAATATATGATAATCTTAGTAATGGGCATTAAAGTCAGATAGCACACATATTTGTGAGTTTCATGCACAATGCATGACATGAAACGCTGATCTTTCCTATCTCAAAGACTTAACCCTTTAAGTCCTGAATTTTTTGTAGGGTTAAGTTATGAATGCTTGTATTTGAAATGTTAGCAATTTGTACCTTCAGTCCTTAAAGGGTTAATGTCACTCTGGGTAGATGATAGCCTTGGTAAGGGTCACATGGAAAAAGGTTTGGGAACCCCTGATCTAGACTATCTTTAAATTATCAACTTCATATGTAAATTATGGGTAAATAATAACAAAAAGCAAAATTATAGCATTCCTACATGCACACTTATTGCCACCCAATAACCCACCCAGCCCAAGCCTTATGCAACCAAGTTACTCAACCCAATTTTCTGGCCAACTTAGCTTTGTGGATATTAGCTCAGTTTTATATATATGGGATTGAACTCAGAATGGTCCTGTGAGGCTCTTTCAAGATACACACAGACCATGCATAGAACAAGCAACTCTTCTGGGAAAATCAAATCCACTATAGTCCAAATAAGCAATGGTAAATGACAAACACTATAGTTTTTTCTTTTTCATGATGTTAGCCTGATGTGGGCAATGGGCCACTCACAAAGAGTAACCCATAGATCCTGTCCCAAAGCTGGATCCTATCTGCTTTGCAGATAGCTAGTGTTTGTCATTTACCAATACTTATTCAGACTATAGTGGATTTGATTTTCCCATAAGAGTTCCTTGTTCCATGCATGGTCTGTGTATCATATATATATATATATATATATATATGTCATGCGTATGCATGGGCTACTGCCCGGTGGCGACTTTTAGGATGAATGCACTTTGGACAATCCAATGAAAGTGGTCCTTGTTGGTTAAGTTCGGCCTTAGCCATAGAGCATCTGAGTAACAATAAACAGTTCTACCAAGTTTTTTCCCGCAGGGGTGACTGGAAACACTTCAGTTCTTAATTGGAGTTTTTGTTCACTCATATAATTTTTATTACACAAAGTAGATACAGAACGAGGCACTGAAGGAGGGAAATGAACATACAGCCTCTTACGATAACCACTGATAGTCAGAAGTTTATAGGGGGAGAGGTTCGACCTCTTTTGACAATAGCTCAGGTAGGAATTTAAAATGAGGAGGGTTCAACCTCTTGTAACAATGGCTCAGGCAGGAATCACTTAATTTACAATACAAGAAATAAAGTAAATTTTGGGGAAGTGCAGTTGAAGGTTAAGCTCTCACTTTAACTGGAGAGTTAAAGAATTCTTGGATGTTAAGCATAATTTAAGCATACAACGAAATTTAGAAAGATAAAAAATTTAACAAAAAATACTAATTTTTTAAAGTATACATTTTTGGATGGCGACATAATGCTGGGGTGCCAACATGCATTGAGTACATTAAGTACATTACTTACATCATATTAAATTATTACAGTTAATTACAATTTTAGCAAATTGTTAATTGACATATCTAATACTGAAGTAATCTAAATAGGTGATACAATTTATATAATGAAGGAAAGTTAACCATTGTTCTATAATTTAAAGGGGATTAACAACAATGTTATATATTTTTAGTTAACAAAGATTACACCAAATTATGTCAAATATTATTAGAAAACTGGTTGGTTATCCTAGTTTGAAAGCCTAAATAGCCAGTGATGAGGAAAGTGGAGAAAAATATGGTGTACTTTTCATTGGAAGTACACAGACATTTATGATAATGTAATACTTAAGTAATATAGAATTTGAATGACAATTAGGTAGAAATAGTAAGTACAAGTAATGAGAATGTGGATAACTATGTGACATAAGCAGACAACGAACCAGTGACGTGGCAGGGAAACAATACAGTATATTATAATAATATAATATAACATCTTAACATTATAAATTGGTAGCAGGAGCAAGAAAGAAGATTTCGAATTCAGATGCTCGCTTTTGGCGACAATCAGAATTCAAACATTCGTATCAGCATTAACAAATATCTTGCGAGATGTGAAATAATTAAAAGAAAAAGTAAAAAGAATACATGTGGACATATTTACATGTACGTAACTAGGTATGTAATCATGATCATCAGGGGACATGTATGGATACACAAAGTATTGTACACATATCAGTATGTAACACAATAAGTTGTGTGCATAATATAGTTGGACATGAGTAAACAGACTGATAGGTTGATAGGGCATAAGTAGACAATAGGTAGATGAATAAGTAATAAAATTAATAAAGGATAAGTGAAGAAAGGCGGTCCTATTCAAAGGAGTGACATAACGAAGGAGTGACATAACGAAGGAGTGACATAACAAAGGAGTGACAAATCGGAGATAAAATTCAAAGGAGTGACACGAAAATACCAAGAAGAAGAAAGAACAAATCCAGAGGGAAGAGAGGCTTGCAACTGTTAGGTTAGGTTAGGTTGTTAGGTTAGGTTTCTAGTTTTTTTAATAAAATCTTAATTTTAACAATTCTAACAAATTTTGTTTTTTTAAATAAAATTTTAATAATTATACTCCTTTGAATTTTATCTCCGATTTGTCACTCCTTTGTTATGTCACTCCTTTGAATTTTATCTCCGATTTGTCACTCCTTTGTTATGTCACTCCTTTGTTATGTCACTCCTTTGAAATGTCACTCCTTCGATACAGACCCAAGAAAGGACATGGATGTATGAATGAATATGGTCGAATAATATTTATACTGCATAACACCAGACAGGACACAACACACAAATAATAACTTATAGAGAATGAAGTTTTTATTATTATTAAAGAATTTACCAGACATTGAATACAAAAGATATCCACATACTAAACATGTGATTCAGTATTCAAGGTATGGAAAACGTGAATGGAATTAAGTTACTTTATGATGTTATAGTTTATAAATTATGCAATACGTTAATACTACAGTATTAATTAAATATAAGATATACTTATACGAGTACACAGTAAATATTAGGGAATTGGGTACATTTGGGGAAGAATTAAGTAAATGAGTAAAGAAGTAAAAACAAGGGTTCAAATCATGCCACATTCAATGCGCATGCATAATCTAATAAAATTTAGGGATGAGGGTTAGATGCAAGACAATAATAGTCAATTATAATAAATTCTAAAACAAATGGAAAATGGAGATATGGGTCATATTCTGATGGAAATGTTAAACAATCTAAACTGGTGATTGTCTTGTTTGTACTTTGAGGGAATGAAATTAAGGGACATTCACATCTCACAGCGAACGTCAAATGGCACAAACATGGATACGGCTCAACCATAGAAATGGTAGTGTTTGTCATTTACCATTACTTATTCAGACTATAGTGGATTTGATTTTCCCATAAGAGTTCCTTGTTCCATGCATGGTCTGTATATATATATATATATATATATATATAATATATATATAATATATATATATATATATATATATATATGGTGTCCCATAAGTCCAGCATCATAGGAAAAATAATAAAAAAAAGGCAAAGCAAAAGCTTTTATTTACAGAATGTGCTCAATATGTCCACCATTATAAATGCAAAAACTTCACTTTTTTACGTGAAGGTCAAAATATGAGAATAAAAACCCACTCTAATAGACAGAGTTTATTTCCACGACAGTTTCGACGCCCACTGGCATCCTCCTCGGGTGGATACAGAAACACAAGGAGGATGCCAGTGGGCGTCGAAACTGTCGTGGAAATAAACTCTGTCTATTAGAGTGGGTTTTTATTCTCATATGTCCACCATTGTTTTCAATACACAAATTCAGATGTGATACCCAGTCAGCAAGCACATGGTGAATGATGTCAGGAGTAATGGTGTTACATGCCCCAATAATGCACTGCCACAAATGTTCAACACTCCTAATTTTCTCTGCATATACCAGCGCTTTCAAGTGGCCCCAGAGATAAAAATCTAGTGGCGTGAGATCCGGGCTTCTAGCTGGCCATTCCACAGGCCCTCAACGTCCTATCCAATGACCAGGGAATTGTTGGTACAGGTATTCCCTCACTTGGGTGCTGTAATGTGCAGGAGTGCCATCTTGCTGGAACCATGTTGGGAAATTTCCTTCTTCATTCAAGACACTGGGAAATGCTTCTTCCTTGAGCATGCGTAGGTAGGTGCCTCCAGTGACATGTTCATCGAAAAAGAGGGGGCCTATGATGCAATCCTTCCAAATGCCACACCATATCATCACCCGAGATGCAACTTGTTCCTTTGAAGAGGTATACCAGTGAGGGTTGTTTTGAGACCAGTAGCGGGTGTTCTGTCAATTTACCTCACCATTTCCACAAAAAACAGCCTCGTCACTGAACAGAACAGTGGATGGAAAATTGGCATCCCGAACATATTGTTCCATAGCCCATTCACAAAATTCCATCCGCTGGTCAGGATCATCTTTGCTTAATTTCTGTAGGATCTGAAGTTTATATGGATGCCATTTGTGAGCCTGAAGAATGTGATGGATGCTACTTTTCAACACTCCTGTCTTGGCGGACAATCGCCGAAGAGACTTATTGGGACTTCTGTTAAAATGAGCTAGGATAGCAGTCGCTGTATCATCATCAGTGGACCTCCTTGAAGGTCCACTGTGTGGTTTATCTTCTATGGATCCTGTTTCCTTAAACTTTGCAACAAGTCTGCTAACACAACTCTGTGTTATTGGCTCGCGGTCTGGACAGTCTGTTAAATTCAGCAGCAGCCTCCCTTTGACTCTGATTTCCTATGAGTAGAATTATCTGGATTCGTTCTTCCTTGCTCACAGACATTATGGCCTGTAGAAAGAGAAAAATATGAATTATGGTTTGTAGAAATAGAAAAATACTAGCAAAAGGTCGGCGCTACGCACTGATTTTGCTAGATCTGCAGTGCTTCAGCTGAATTGTGAGCCTACAGCAAATTTTATTTTGAACATCAGTAGCCCTTTATCTGGATATCATTCCTATTCCTCTCACCTTGGGCCTCAGTAATTGGGGTGCCTGCGGCCTTCCAGTTACTGGCAAACCAATTATTCATTCAATAAAACTGCAGAAAAGAACGCAGCCATGAAAATCTAAAGCTTCACAAATCTTAATACAATGAGCTCGGATTTGAAGCCTAAGATTTTCATGACTGCGTTCATTTCTATAGTTTTATTGACCAAATAACTGAACCGACAGTAATTGGGGGCCCTGCAGCCCGCCAAATCATAGTTTTCATTGTTTCGAGTGCATCAATAATATTGTTATAGTGTTCCATTAGTTGTGATAAGCATGATCTTCCTGACCGGAATTGATGTTGGTTATCATTTTTTTTTCTGAGTTTCCCCATTAACCCCACCCCTCTCCCCCATTTAACCCACCAATTTTTTTTTCTGAGTTTCCCCATTACCACCACCCCCTCCCCCATTACCCCACCCCTCTCCCCCAATACCCCCTCCCCTCTCCCCCATTTAGCCCCACCCTTCCCCCATTACCCACAAGGGGGGAAGGGGGCTGGCACCTTGCAAAGGATTTACTTTAATTTTTTTTTTGGTTACATATATCACATCTATTTTTCTGAGTTTCCCCATTAACCCCACCCCTCCCCCATTTTGTGCCAAAATTATGATTAAAAATGAAGAAATGGGAAGAACTGTACCCCTAAAAGGGGGGCAAAAGATTTATGTAAAGGAATTTTTTTTTAGCATGGGCACTGCACAGTAAAAAGACGCATCAAATGGTGAAAACTGCATTGTTCTACACCAATTGTAGCGACCTGTAGGTGTGCGCAAAAAAACTTACATATATATATATATAAGGCTTCATTTCTGAAATAGTATATTAGATGAATTTCTCCTATGATGCCAGACTTATGGGACACCCTGATATATAATATATATATATATATATATATTATATATATATATATATATATATATATATATATATATATGTCAAAGTCCCACTTCTTGATACACCAACATTGCATTTCACCAACTTTGCTATCTGATTTGTTAAAATCTGCCAAACTGCAAATATTCTGTATGTGGCAACATCATTGTGATGTTTGAGACTCAAAACCAATCAGAAAAAAAATTCTTTTAACACTGAAGACAACAGATGATCATTAGTTGGTTGGTTGGTCAGAACAGCTACACAAGGCAATCCAACATGTTTGGCATCCCTTTGCTTTACAACATTAAAAAAAAAAAGATTGGTACAAACTTTTGCAATAGTTTTACACCATCATTCTCAATGTATGTTAGCCCATGACTCCAGATTCCTGGGATCTTGGGAGCATTGCTCCAGTAAATTTGACCATGAGAAAAAGTAAATTTGGGTTTGGGTTTTGTTCATCCGCTAGACGTTATGCAATTTTTTTGCGTATGCGTTCTTGTACAAACTAATTTTTTTAAATTACAAATTTAGTTATTTTAAGTTTAGTTGGTAATTCCATATTTAACAATTATTTTTATTTTTTGTTAAGCTTCAATGTTTTGATAATTAAAATTTTATTAAAACGTATATTTTTTAATATAAAATTATCAGGATTGGACTATGTTCCATTGATCTTGGCCAGGTTTGATAAATTGGCCAGATAATTACTTGTGCGGTTTTAAGTAATCCACCATGACTCTAGAATTGAAAAGTTTAGTTAAGTTTAAACTTACTTTTACTTACTTTAACTTACCTACTTTTACTTACTCTTCCTTACTTTTACTAAGTTTAAAGCACTTACTTTTACTTACTTTCATTGTACTATATTTACTTACTTTTACTCACTTTTACCATACTATTACTAACTTTTACTTATTTTGTATTTTTTCAGGTAGTCAATAATCAATAATGGATCCTAATATTGATGAAGTTGGAGAGAAAAGTGAGGGTGTTAAAAGGGGTTACTTTTGTGGTCAATGCAAGAACAAATATTCAAAGAAGCAAAACTGGGAGGAACATTTTAATTCCAAAAAAAATATTTGTTACAATACAAGAGGTCCCAGAGTTTGGGCCCACAGCTTAGATATTGCAGTAAAGAAATACCAGGATGAAGTGCAGCAAAGAGATACGGCAAAGCAGTCATTTAGTTTGTTCACAAAATGTGCTAGTGCTAGACCTCAGAAAAATGAACCAACTTCTTCAACTGCTAATCTAGAAAATGAAACTTTTTCACTAGATATTTCACAGACTGAAGAAAGTGCTTCTCCTCCACCTAAGAAACAAAAGGTAAGTGAGGAATCTGCGCATCAGACTAACAAAACTGCTTTAGAGGAATTTGAAAATTCCCAAATCCAGAAGACATTGAATGCAATTTTGCGCCTAACAAAAGAAACTCACCAAGCTGTTGTGGTTAATAAAGAGAAGAGTCAAAATATGCCTTCAAGTTCAAGTGTTGCATCCAAATCTAATAAAGCAAAAAGCAACAAATTTGACATTTCCATAGCCCATTTAAGCAAGTGTAAATCAATACAAGAAATCCTGAACAATGATTTGATCAAATCTACATTCAAATTGGTGGAAAAGAAGGATCTAGGGCATGCTGATGATTCATTTTCAGTACCAAGTGATATAATGGAAAACATTGCAAATAGTGACACTAATATGCCTGATGTAGATATAGCTGTTGAGGATGAAGATGATGATAATCAAGAAGATATTGATGATGCTTCTGATGATAAAATGTTTACATTATATTGCATAGCTTGCACAGACCCCAAAGCATGTGCTTCAGACAAACATTCTAACATAAAAGGTTACTTCAATGTTAAAGATTTAACCTATGTATGCAAACAAGGAGAAAATCAAGAGAGATGGTTTAGAAATCTGAAAACCCACCTGAAGAGACATTTAATTAAACTTCAGCATCATCAAAGAGCTGCTGTTTATGAAGTGATGAAAACATCTTCTCGGAACACTACTAAACGCATAGAAGACTTATGTGGCAACATCTTATACTACATAATGAAAACAAACACTGCATGGGCTCTATATCCAGTACTTCTAGCTGTATTACATAGGTCAGGTTGTGAGGTTGGAAATTTGAATCATAGCACACACGCGTGTGAGACAATTTGTGAGCTATTAGATAATCAACTTAAAGAACAAACTGTAAAGTGGTTCTTAGAACAAACTTCAGTAACAATAACAGCTGACATTGGAACAATTTTGGGATTAAGCATGCTAGTTGTATTAGTTATGAGTGAAGAAGATAAGACTGTAAAACTTGCTGGGATAAATTTAGTACGCAGCAAATCAGGAGTTTATTTGGCCAATGAAATTTTTGATGTGTTGAAGTCTCCTAATCACTTGAAACTATCTGAAGAAGCAATTAAATCCAAGGTATCTGGAATGGTTGGAGATGGGGCTTTTTGTAAGGACAACGAGCCATTTAAAAACGAAATGAAAAAGTTGCTTGGAGAAAATTTCAAATTTCGATGGGACTTAATGCATCTTGTGAACAGAGAACAGAGCCCACGTTGATGCATTGAAGAAAATTTGTAAACTAAGTGAGCTTTTAGACTTTATTCAGAATCACTCTTCAAATCTGAGATCAGGCCTTGACTATACCAATATGGTTCTTGACAATATCATTGGTTTAAGAGACCAAAACTCAAATCTGATACTCGCATGGTTAATTATGAATTTGATCAATTTGAGATTTGTGGAAAATTGTTTGTTTTTTTATCATCCACAAGAGAAAGAAATTAGTGCCAAGTTCTATGTATTGATTTCCTATGTAACAAAGATTATGTTGCAAGTAGCTCAAAAAACCACAGTTAGTGCAGAATTTGTAGAAAATATATTTTATAAAGAAGGAGGAAAACTGTTATGTTAAGAGTGATGGAAACAATTTCCAAATTAGCTAATGGAGGAAATGCAAATGATGTAGTTTCTGAATTTAAGCACGATACCACAGGGCAGCAAAAGGAACTAACAGCTGAGGATTACATCCTAAATGAAGTTTACAAATACATCAAGAAACGTTCTGATTACTACCAGGTTGCTGAAGTTGCTAGGCCATCCAGAACCAGATCTGAAAGTAGTTTTACAAAAGACTCAGTGATAAATTGGCTGACAGAATATATAGAACAGCTGTGGAAAGGAATCACAGAGAGATTAAAGCATTTTGATAAAGATGGATCAACTGCCTGGAGTGAAGCACCAGCTGAAGGGACATTCTCCATTCTTGGTTACATTGTTGAACACAAAGGATCCATTAAGCCATCTCATTTGACTAAGCTGTGCAGAATTGTGAAGGAGGGTCCAGCTCCAGGCACTAGATCTGCTGTAATGATCACACAGAAAGCCATTGATCAGTGGCCAAGCATACATGGCGGTAAATTCACAACAAATGCCTACATGCAAGGTCTAACATCGTCCACTGTTGCTGCTGCAATGAATAAATAAACTTAAGGTGAGTTATAAACTGTACATTATTGTATTATTATGTTTAACTAAAACAATTTGTAATTGGTATGTCGTCAATTCAAGAGTTTACTATCATTAACCTATCTAGTGGTGTAAGGGGAAAAAAAGTAAATTCAGAGCTGGGTCATTCTCTGTCAGATCAACCAAAAAAAATTGAAATTAACACCCTCATCTCTCATATTTTGCTGAAATTTGGTTTATAGGGAGTTTGTGAGCCCTGAATCCATTTCTGAAATTATAAGGTCAATCCGACCAACGGTTCAAGAGATATGACCTCGGGCAATTTGAGGTCACTCGCGAGGTTACTAACATTTGGCGAGCCATAACTTGGGTAATAATTGTCATAATTATATAAAAGTATATATATTTAGAATCAGAAAATGACAAGGAATCCAAATATGCAAGTTTCAGAACTCTAGGTTGAAAAATAAAAAAGTTACACTGTAACCAAAATTTGAGGTCACAATTTGACCTCTGGGGTATCAAATGAGAATTTTTTTTTTAAATGTAAAAAATGAAGGCATAGGCATTGGCTATTAGAATCAGCAAAAAAAAGTTTGTTTATGTTAGTATTTTTCATGTAACTAACATATAAGTGAACACCATATTCATAAGTTGTGCGTCAATTCTACCTATTTTTTCACACTTAAGCTCATAATTTGACCTATAGAAATTAAAATTACATTTTTTATAGATATAAAAAACAAAGTCAGAGTTCTTGACTAACAGAAACAATCATAAAAAGTTTGTTTATGTTGGTACTTTTCATGTAACTAACTTATAAGTGAACACCATATTTATAAATTGCTTGTCATTTCAAGGAATTTTTATATCTTAGCTATCAATTTGACCTCAAGCTCCAAGAATTTAATAAAAATTGTATTTCACTGCTAATCTACACTGGCAATAATAGTTATAATAGTGAAAGGGGAAGACTAAGCTCACATGTAGCCTAAACAAACCTGTTGAAACATGTTGCTACTTGTCTAAGTGCAGAATCAACACAGATAGTTGCAAAATTCCTTGTCTACAGGTTAGTACAGTTCCAGCCAGCACTGTGGGTGGCTGGTGGGTATGTTTTAATGAGCCTCAGAGACTATCAAGGCCTAAAATATTAAGTGTGTATAGCTATATATTTTCTAAAAAATATATATTACCTAATTGTAAATCCTATATCTTTACAGATCAAAATACAATGGTTCGGCACTGAAATACTGCAGGACCCTATTCAAAAACACAAGAAACGCATAACAATCAATCTTAGAAAAGTGACTGATGTACTTGTTGAAAAATGTGCTGGAAGAGTGAAAAAAGACTCATTGTTGTGTGTGAACTGCTGGACACTGATAATGAAAAACCCCACTATACTTAGTACCACTGAAAACAACGAGTCTGAGCAGGATTCAAATGAATCATCTACTATCAGTGGCTTGAGTAACATCTCTTCAATTCAAGATCTGGACAATGACAGTGATTGCTTGATAAAGGAAAATCCTTCAACTTCAGTTGAACCAGTTCTAGCATTTCTGGACCAAACACCAGTTAAAAAAAGTAAGTAATAAATTAATATAATAACTTATACTTTACTACAAGGTCTGTTTGATCTACTATATAGCCAATTATATAGCATTTAAGGTACTATAATTAATATTTAATTACTAATATTCAGGTGTGTGAAACCTTTTTTTCTGTTCTTTTCAGAAGGGCTGTCATTAAGCCAGAAAAAGCGCAAGGCTCGTGGTAAGCTATCATCTGCTCAGAAACACCTGAAGGAGAGGCTAGAACTCAGTTATGGTGTTCAAATTACCGAGGAGGTAAGTGATACTTCAAAACCTGAAACTAAATCTGAAAAACATCTAGACAAATTAATGAATGAATTGAAACAGTCATTCCTGGAGAGCAAATGTCACCATCACAAACTACAAATATGACACTCACACCATACACAATTGAAAAAACAGCTAGTTTCTTTCAAACTACAACATACATGGTGAAAAGAAGCCGTTCACTTAAATCAGAACATGGAATCCTTCCGAAGATTCCACTAATGAGCAAAGGAAAAGTGATATCTGAAGAACACAAAGATATAGTTAGAAGATTCTATGAGTCAGAAGAGGTTAGTCGTATGTGTCCTGGCCAAAAGGATTGCGTGAAAGTTATCAGTGCTGAAGGTGCAATGAAGGTGCAAAAACGATTGGTCCTCGGGAATTTAAGAGAGATGTTTGAACTATATAAAAATGATGAAAAGAATCCCAAAATAGGATTTTCCACATTTGCAAAATTACGGCCATCATATTGTGTGCTTGCCGGTAGTGGTGGGACTCATTCTGTCTGTGTCTGCACATACCATCAAAATCCAAAATTGCAGCTGGCTGCATTGGGAGAAAGAGGTCTTTCATACAAGAATCTTATGGATTACAGTGTCTGCAGTACAGAAAGAGACACTTGCATGATGCAACTTTGCAATGATTGCCCAAGAGAAGAGGGTGTCCTGGATTTTCTTGAGTTACTTGACAGTGTGAAATCAGCTCCAAATGAAATATCTTACAAGCAATGGGTGACTGTTGACCATTGTACAATGGTTGATAAGGTGGAGCCACTTCATGAATACTTATCATCCCTAAGCATGAAAATATCCTGCATGGTTCGTCATCACTTTGTTGCTCAGCAACAATCACAGTACTTCAAGCAGTTGAAAGAAACACTACCACCTCAGAGCGAGGTAGTTATAGTAGGTGATTTCTCTGAGAATTATTCTTTCATTGTCCAGGATGCTGCCCAAGGGTTTCACTGGGACAATTCACAGTGTACAGTTCACCCTTTTGTCATCTATTATAGATCATCTGCAGACCAGGAACTTAGCAATTTTAGTGTCTGTTTCTTATCTGCATCACTAAAACACAACACTATAATGGTTTACTCATTCATATTGAAGCTTATGACATATGTTAAATTCAGATGCCCACAATTGAAGAAGGTGCACTATTTCTCAGATGGATGTGCTGGCCAATATAAGAACAGATACAACTTCACAAATCTCTGTTACCATGAAGAGGATTTTGGTCTGTCTTGTGAATGGCACTTCTTTGCTACATCCCATGGCAAAAATGCATGTGATGGGATTGGAGGAACAGTGAAAAGAGCTACTGCTCGTGCCAGTTTGCAGAGAACTACAGAGAGGCAAATTCTTACACCAGAACACATGTTTCAGTTTTGTGAAGAAAACTTGAGCAAGAAGATAAATTTTTTCTTTGTAACTACAGCTGATTTGAAAGATGCAGAAGAATGGTTGGAACATCGATTCAAGGATAGTAGGGCTATTCCTGGAACTCAGAAATATCATAGATTTGTTCCCCTAAACAAGGAAGAACTGATGGTGTATCCCATTTCAAGTGGCATTGGAGAAAAGAAAAGAATAAGGAAAAGTCATTTTACTAATGAACCTGCAATGCTTGGTAACCTAAAATGTGTCAAACCAGGAGAGTATGTTGGCTGCATTTATGACATGCAAGTTTGGTATGGAATTGTGGAGGAATATTGTGAAGAGTTTGATGATTTCACTGTGAACTTTCTACATCCCTCTGGGTCATCAGGATCAAGTGCATATTATTATCCATCAAACAAGGATTCATGTGCAGTGCCAGGACATCATATATTAACTGTAATGAGTTGTCCTACCCTAAGAGGAGGCAGCAGAATTCAATACATTTTTCCACAAAAAGAAATTGATGAGAGCATCGAGCATGCAAAAATTGTACAGGAATACCCCACTTTACGAATTATTCCGTTCCTAGCGCCCGTTCGTAAAGCAGGTGTTCGTAAAGCAGAGCATTATTTCCCATACATATAATGTTATATTTTGGGTTACGTCTTTTTCTTAAAAAATCGAAAAAAAAAGGTTATAAAACAGCAAATTTTGCAGAAAAAATGTTTATTAACATAGAAATGAAAGCAATGAACAAAGAAATAATACAAACGAAAGTAATGAACAAAGAAATACAATAAAAATGTAAGCAATGAACAAAGAAATAGTACAAAACATTACATATGCAAATTTAGTTTTCATTAATAGATGCGTCAGTAGACATGCTTTTGGATTCGTTTCTTCTGATTAACGTCACAGTCTTTACTATCACTCTTTCGTTTTGGCATAATTGATGATGGGTACTGTAATTGCAATGTATGAAAAGAATATCAGTGAAACACTTAGCGTGCGCAAGAGTGAATAAAGCACACACTCTCTTGTCAAAGCGCACATATAAACTGACAACAGCTGCGTTGCCACAGTGCAAAGTGAGCTAAAAGCAAGCTAACTTGGCACCGCTGTAATGCAGAATACGTAATAGAGTACAGTACAGTATGGTATGCGCGACGTAAGCATATTATTTTTGTCTTAAAATCGAGCTAACTAAGCACTGCTGTAATGCAGAATATTAGATTGTGGTATGCGCGACGTACGCATTTTATTTTTGTCTTTTATATTTCTTCATTTAATTTTTTATTTAGCGCAAATACAATTTCGTAAACCCGGGGTTTCGTAAAACGAAGCATCGTAAAGCGGGGTATTCCTGTATTAGGCTAGCACATGAATCCTCTAAGTAGGTCTTCCCCTTTCACTATTATAACTATTATTGCCAGTGTAGATTAGCAGTGAAATACAATTTTACATTTTTTGCCTTTGTTTTTATATCTATAAAAAAATGTAATTTTAATTTCTATAGGTCAAATTATGAGCTTAAGTGTGAAAAAATAGGTAGAATTGACGCACAACTTATGAATATGGTGTTCACTTATATGTTAGTTACATGAAAAATACTAACATAAACAAACTTTTTTTGCTGATTCTAATAGCCAATGCCTATGCCTTCATAGGCCTTCATAGGCAAACTGTCCATAGGCAAACTGTCCATAGGCAAACTGTCCATAGGCAAACTGTCCATAGGCAAACTGTCCATAGGCAAACTGTCCATAGGCAAACTGTCCATAGGCAAACTGTCCGGCCACGGCCACATGAATTGTCGGTTGACAATCTGAGGGTGCGGGTAAACATTAGCACAGCTCTTCATTCCCATGAACTCCAAGATCCTTCTTTGCACTGTTTAGTGACTGGTGATGAAAAGTGGATACTGTACCAGAATGTTAAGTGCTGTCGACAGTGGGTTTGTGCCGGAGAACCAGCAACACCACAGCCAAAACCAAATTTTCACCCTCGGGAGGTGTTGCTTAGTGTTTGATGGGATAAAAGTGGTGTAATACACTTTGAAACCTTACCACACAACCAAACAATCACCACTCAAGTCTACTGTCAACAACTGGATCGATTGAACACTGCACTAAAAGAAGAGAGACCTTCTTTGGTTAATCGGAAAGGAATCGTGTTCCACCATGACAACGCATGTCCTCATACCACTCGGATCACTTCTGCAAAAATTGAGGAGCTTGGGTGGGAAAAACTTCCACATCCACCATATTCTCCAGACCTTGCGCTTTCAGATTATCATCTCTTCAGGAGTCTAAAAAACTATCTTGATGGGAAACAGTATACTTCTTTAGATGACCTGCACACCAGTCTTTGTATATTTTTTGCCTCAAAACGGCCTGAATTTTATAAACATGGCATTGAAAAGCTTGTAGGACATTGGCAGAGTGTCAGTGATTCCGATGGAAAATATATACTAGAATAAAGTTTGTCGAGTTTTTTTTTGTCCTTCAAATACCAATCTAAAAAAACAACATTACTTATGGGATGACCTGATATATACAGGGCGTCCCAAAAAAATGTATACACACTTTAACAGCTGATAGCTCAATTGATGTTTCTTTCTTTGCAAGTTAAACCCATTAGAATTAATAATGGCAGTCAGACTAAGCTTTGAACAAAGGAAATTCATTCTAAAATGCTACTGGAAGTGTGAAAACGCAGTTGAAGTGCAAAGACAGTTTAGGAGGGAGTTTCAAACAGATCCACCAACGCGACTTATCATCACTCGAATTAGAGATAAGTTTGAAGCCGATGGAACTGTTCAGAATGTCCACAAGAAGCGTTCCGGAAGACCACGGACATCGACAAGCCCCACAAAGCAAGAAAGAGTACTGGAAACGTATCACCAAAGTCCAAGAAAATCTGTGCGGCAAGCGAGTCGTGAGGTAGGAATTTCAGAATCGTCTGTCCAACGCATTTTGAAGCGCTGTCAATGGAAAAGTTACATTCCAAGATTAGTCCATGCTATTAATGAAGATGATCCGGACCAAAGAGTGGAGTATTGCGAGTGGTACTTGGCACGATGTGGATGTGGATTGGACGAAGGGGTTTCGTGGAATACCCTCCGCGTTCACCAGACCTCACATCACTAGACTTTTTTATGGGGATACTTAAAAGACAAAGTCTACGCTATAAAACCTGCAACAGTCGCTGAATTGAGAGCAGCCATTGAATGAGAATGCACACAAATACCAAACGAAATGTTTCGTGATGTTTGCGATTCCATTGCTTCGCGTTATCAGCAGTGCCTGGACCAGAACGGACGTCAGTTTGAAAACAGGCATTGACAAAACAATTAAATAATGTCTGTAGATTCTATTACATTTTGAAAATGAAATGTATTTTAATAAACACTGCCTTTATAATTATTTAAAGTGTGTATACATTTTTTTGGGATGCCCTGTATATATATATATATATATATATATATATATATATATATATATATATATACCAGGTGAACCAAAAGTAGGTGGACAGTAAATGATAACGTTTATTTTGAGAATACATATACAATTATATTTAATTTTTTTGTACTATAATACAAAATAAAAAAAAAAATTAACTTATGGCAATACAATACAAAAGCACTGAAAATTTTATCAACGCAGGTGCTCAAATTGCTGTCCATCACAATTTACACAGCTTTGAAGTCTACCTTTCACACTTCGACAAACATTTTTGCACAAGTTTCTTTGTGCATTAATTTCTTGAAATGCATCTCTGATGTAATTTTTCAAATCACCAACACTTCGTGGTTTTCGACTATAAACTTTGTCCTTGAGTACTCCCCAAAAGAAAAAATCCATTGGGGTAAAGTCAGGTGAACGTGCAGGCCATTCAATTTGACCTCTTCGGCCGATCCATTTCTCGGGAAATGTTTCATCAAGATACTCACGGACTGCTCTTGAATAATGTGGAGGGGCCCATCTTGTTGGAAATAGAGGTCATGTGAATTAGGTTGTTGTTGTAAGTGTGGAACAACTTCATTCATTAGAATTTCGAGATACTTATCACCTGTGACTGTTCCATCAACAAAAATTGGTCCTAAAACACCAGAACTTGAAATATCACCCCAAACAGTGACACCAGGCTGGTTTAGTTGCTGCTCTAATGTTAAATGCATGTTCTCACTATACCAGTAAACACAATTATGTCGGTTAACATGACCTGATAATTTGAAAGAAGCCTCATCGATCCACACAATGTTATCTAAAATTATTGGATTTCCTTCAATTTCGTTCAGCATGATCTCACTAAATTGCAGCCGCCTGTCTGGGTCATCCTCCAATAAGCCATGAATTAGCCGTGGACGATAAGCTTTCAACCCAATAGATTTCAGAATTCGTATAATAACCATAGTTATAATATAATATAACACAAACCCTACTCAACCTACTGTCCACCTACTTTTGGTTCACCTGGTGTATATATAGTATATATATATATATATATATATATATATATATATATATATATATATATACACACACAGGGTGTTTCAGGAGGAAAGATCAATACTTTGGGAGGTGATAATATCGGTCTGTGAAAAAAAAAGTTCATATGAACATATGTCTAATTCTGAATGGTTACGGAGATAGAGCTGTTTGAATCTACAAATACAAAAGCATTGTTAATGGTAATCAAGAAAGAGAAACCAATTACTCTTTCTAACATTTAATTTTTAAACATTGGCATTTTGAATGGTATCAGATAAAGAAATGACAAATTTGTTACAGTTTACAATACATTTTCGAAAATCCCAGTCAACCTCAATGCACTTTGCAACTTGTGTGCGAAGGTCGCGTGTTGTTAATCTGAGTTGATCTTGACATTCCTTGCAATTTGTCTTGTGTACCCACCTTTCTTTTGTAAACTTCACTTTTCATCCACCCCCACAAACAATAATCTAATGGAGAGAGGTCTGGAGACCATGGTGGCCATTGAATGGGACCACCATGGCCGATCCATCGATCAGGGAAAGTTTGATTTAGGTATTGCATCACCAGATGGGTAGAATGTGGAGGAGCTCCATCATGCTGAAAGTACATACTAGCACGTGTAGCCAAAGGAACATCCTCCAATAGTCCTGGCAATTCATTTTGCAGAAATTCTAGCTAACTTTGTCCTGTAAGACGATTCTCTAAAATAACAGGGCCAATCAGCTGATCATCGATGATACCGCACCACACATTGGCAGAGAAGTGATGTTGAAAATTTGTTTCCACAGTGGCATTTGGATTTTTGTCTGACCACCGATGAAAGTTACGGGTGTTGTTGATACCATCATGGGTGAAAGTAGTTTCATCGGTGAACAGTATTAATTGAAGCAATCGGCGATTAGCATTTACCCGATGACAAAATTCCAGTCACATGGCAGCGTCTCCTGGCTGAAGGTGTTGTACACGCTGTACATGATATGGATGCAAGCCTTCCTCATGTAATTTTCACCATACTCTTGTGTGTGGTACACTGAGACATGTAGAAATTCTTCGTGAGCTAGTAGTAGGACTACACTCTACCAACTGAAGAATGTTTTCTACTTCATCCACATCTTGCTGACCTTCACATTCAGATGAAACATGAGCGCTGGGAAGTGTACCAATCTCACGCAATGTGTTGAAAACCCTGGTAAACACTCTTCGATCCGGAATTCTGCGGTTCAGAAACCGTCGACAGTATTCTGCAACAGCAGCTGTTGCACTTCCATCGCAAAAAACATAGACATACACCATATTTGCATATTCAGCATGTGTGAAGGTGTGTGGCATTCTTAACACTGCTTCAAACACCAAACAATGTCACTCACAACAGTCAGCTTTACATGGTTCAAGGTTATAGGGGAGGGAAGGGGGAAGAATAGCTGCGTGTGCATCAGATTCAAACAGCTTTATCTCCGTAACCATTCAGAATTAGACACATGTTCATATGAACTTTTTTTCTCACAATGACCAATAGTATCACCTCCCGAAGTATTGACCTTTCCTCCTGAAACACCCTGTGTGTATACATATATATATATATATGTGTTAACCTTTTATTGTAATAATTTTTATTTGTGTTCACCTGATTTTCATTCACTTATGATGATATTTGATTCACTGAATTTATGCTATACTGGAAACTTTAATGGCTCTCCTATTTTGACTCTTGTTTAACTGCACTTTATACAAGGTAGCATGTGTCTGGTTAGGCCTAATGAAAATGGGATGTGTGAAAAAAAAAAAAAGAAGAAGATTTTATAGGATTTTACTCAATTGAAGTTTTGAAACACTGTGATTAAAGGTTGGTTGGATTTTAGATGAATATGACACTGAAAGAGAGAGAAGTTAAGTCAGCCTAGGCCAGCTCTAATTAAAGGAGGTAGGGCAAATTAAAATGAATATAACAATGAAAGAGAGAGAAGTTAAGTTGGCTGAAGCTGACTCTAATTAATGGAATTTACATTAAACCAACTCTAATGAAACAGAACACATCTTATCAACGTGAATCTCAGTGAAAACCTATTTGAAAATGGGGTATGATTGCCATCTGTAAAATTTAAAACAAATTACTCTCTGGGCATACCAACTAAGATTTTTAAACTAATTTCTCTCTCAGCTGTTAATATAAAACAAATTTCTAATTAATAATCACATCATATTGCATTAATTAACAATCACACTAATTCCAATTATTATTATTACAATATACAGGGTGTACATAAAGTCAGGATCTATTTTTGTGAAGCACTTGGAAATTATATGGAATTCAATCATAAAATGATAAAGTGGTAACATTTATTAAATAATTAAGAGTAGGATTCGACGTGATGCCCATCAGTATCCCTGCACAGCTCAAATCATTCCGCAGCATTTCTAAACACATTCTGGAGCATTTGCGGGGTTATGTTATCTGCAGCAGTTCGTATACGTGTACATAAGTTTTCAAGACTCGTAATCTTCATCTGATAGACGTGCGATTTGATAAAGCCCCATGCAAAGAAATCTAAAGGGGTTAAATCTGGTGATCTTGCTGGCCAAGGTCTGTTGCTTCCGCGTCCGATCCAGCAATTTGGAAAATGTCCATTTAGATAATCCTGAACAATTTTGGCATAGTGACAAGGAGCACCATCATGTTGATAGACGATGGTACTAACAATCCTATCCCCAATCAGCTGAGGTTCAAGGAATTGCTGCAACATGTCCAGATAAATAAGCCCCATAACTGTAGCTTCAGCAAAGAAAAAAGGACCATAAACCTTAGATTTTGTTAAACCCATCCAGACATTAACTTTAGGTGAGTCTCTTTCCCAATTTTGGATGAAATCATTCAGTCTTTCATCTGCCCAAATTCGACAGTTATGGCGATTTACTTTTCCACACATATGGAAAGTGGCTTCATCACTAAAGAGAATGTTGTCCATTAAATTATCACTCCAGATTTGTTCTACGAGATCAGCACACACAGCAATTTGTCGAGAGAAATCTTCCTCATGTAAATCATGTAAAACCTGCAAATGATAGCTTTTCTTCTGCAAATTAACTTTCAGAATTTTGTGCACAGATGATGTTGGGAGGCCGAGTCTGTGTGATGCAGCACAAACGGATGTACGTGGCTCCTCAGTGATAATTCTGCGTACTGCTTTCACGGTAAGATCTGACATACACGGCCATCCTGATCTTGCTGCTTCATTTACAGATCCCTTTCGTTTAAATTTGTTCACCAATTTTCGTATTGTCTTGTCTATTGGCCTCGGCTTATGAAATCTCCTTCTAAACTTCTCTCTGATGTCATTGTATTTCTTTCCCTCGATTCGCCAAATTACTATTGCCACACACTCTTCTGTGTGTGTATATATATATATATATATTATATATATATATATATTATATATTATATATATAACTGCAATGACCACGCAGTATATTAATGTATAGAAACGACGTAAGAATAGAGGAGCGTTCTGCACACGAGGAAGAGAAATAACGAACAAATGAAAAATGAGGTCCCTGCCCAGGAATCAAACCCAGGATCTTCCGATTGCCGGTCAGATATGCTAACCACTGCACCACAGGGCACGATAGTCATAAGTCGTAATTCTCCTACATAGGGCAGAAACCAATGCCCTAAGAGGGCACCCTCGCAAATCGTGAATATGTACATTTAACTGCAATGACCACGCAGTATATTAATGTATAGAAACGACATAAGAATAGAGGAGCGTTCTGCACACGAGGAAGAGAAATAACGAACAAATGAAAAATGAGGTCCCCGCCCGGGAATCGAACCCAGGATCTTCCGATTGCTGGTCAGATATGCTAACCACTTCTCGATTCCTGGGTGGGAATTCGCCGGATTTGGCTCCATGCAAATTTTTTCTGTTCCCAAAGCTCAAACAAACCCTGAAAGGACACTGATTCAATGATGTTGAGACCATTAAAAGAAATTCAATGGAGCAGCTTTTGGCCATTCCAAAAAGTTCTTGTTTCCAACAGTGGCAGGTCCTTGGACAAAGTGTGTGGCTCCAGTAGGAGCATACTTTGAGGGAGATTAAGCCCCAACTTTGTAAGTATTTTTTTTTTAATGCAGGTGCAGGAAGGAGGGGACAAAGACAAAAGTGCCCCCCTCCACCCTCACAAAGAAGAGAGCCAAAATCAAGGTCCAGGAGTTTTTGAGATGCCTAGACGCACTATGTTTGAAAAATGGGAGGTCATAGACATGAGAAAAGATGGATTGAGGAAGATTGTTTCAGAGTTGACTGGTTGAGTAGATGAAAGATTGAAAATACCAATAAACCCTTGCATTAGAGACTTTGACAGATATGGAATGAGAAAGTGTAGAAAGTCTGGTGCTGCATGCTCTCCTTAACCCTTTCGCTGCGCGTGATTGCCATTTTTTTGTAATGTGACGAACAAACGCTGAAAGTAAAAAAATGGGCATAAATTCAAAGTTCACGGACATTTTCAATTTCAGCCTTTCTATTTAGTTTACCCTCACAAATACGTTTTCATTAATTTTTCTTAATATTTTAAAAGGCTAACTAAACAAAAGCAAGCAAAATTTAGTAAAATATAGGTGTACTTACCTTGGTTTTCTTTAGTACTTTTTTTCTGTGTGGTAAATTTCGAAACAAGGTGTGACACACAATCCTGGATTATCAGGGCAGGTTTTGCATTGGTATCTTGTAGTTCTTGTTATTCCATGGAGGTAGCACACCCTACACCTCTTTGTGGGGTTGCGATTTTTTTCTGACACAAGTTTTTCTGGAAAATGTCTACCAACAAGCCTTGGGATAGCTACTTTTTCAAAATTTGGATTATTGGTAGATGTTAGTTCTTTTACTAGGCTTAGTGTGAAATCCATAAAAGGTACTTTCATTTTTTTCAAGAAATTATAGATTCCGAGGGCATCAAGAACACGGACTTGCAGCATATGTATTGCTAATTTCTTGTACCATTTTATGGTTTTCCTTGTCATTGTATAATAATGAAGCACTTGGTCAGTGCGATCTACAAATCCCATATTTTTATTATAATCTGTGATGCATGCTGGAATTTGTTGTTGAACAATCCCTCGTCTTGATCTTCTAGTTGCAGATTGGTCTACATTTGAATGTGTATTGGATAGCATATAAACATTTCTCTTATCGGAATATACAAGACAAAGATGATCATCTGTCTCAAAAACGTGTTTCTTCCCTTTATCTACTTTCATGCTACGTAGTTCTCTGGGTAAACCTGCCCTATTATTTCTTACTGTTCCTGTTGCGCCAGTTTTATTATCTTTCAAATACTTATATAATTTAGGAGATGTGTAATAATTGTCCGTATACACATGATGATTTTTCCCTAGAAAATCTCCCAGCAAATCATCTACTACACTTTCAGTTTTTGAAAAGTTCCCTTGAGTGTCCATTGCCCCTGTATAAACTTTGCTAGCAATTGTTACCCCATTGGAATCTACAACTTTGAAAATTTTTATTCCAAACCTGGATCTCTTAGACTTTATATACTGTCTAAATCCCAAACGACCTTTCCACAGCAGCAAAGATTCGTCAAGACTCAGATTTTTTGTTGGGTAATACTTTTCTCGCAAGGATTCGTTCATAATGTTCAAAAGATTTTCTATTTTGCGAAGTCTAAAATTAGAATTAGGATCTACCTCAGCAGAATTATCAGAAAAGTGCCAAAACAAAAGCAAATTGCAGAAACGATCTCGTTTCATTATTGATGAAAATGCGGGAGTGTAGATAAGTTCATCTTTTCCCCAATACATATTTATTTTGGGTTTATGCAATATACCCATTAGCAACAAGACTCCAATGAATTTTTTCATTTCCTCAACGCTAGTAGGCTCCCATTTTTTGTAGCGAGAGCTTGGTTTCAGATTTGGGTGTGATTGAAAATAATGTTCTGCATATTTATTAGTCTCATCAACCATGAGCTGAAAAAAATTTTCAGGGAAAATTTCTGAAAATACACCATACATTGAAACTGAATCATTTGTTATATTTACTCTAAGTACTTGTTCCCGTAAATGAATCTATATCACGCTGGGAGCCTACATTTTCCCCTAAATTCCTCCACACAAAAGTAGGCACATCCATTTGTCTGCATTGGCGCTTTCTTTGCGGTTGGGATATATTCTCATTTTCACACGAAGTTCCGTCACTAGAATCATTATCACTTGGAAAATCACGTTCAGCAGGCTCTAAATCATTTTCATTTTCTGTATCACTGTCAGTAAATTCTTCACTTTCACTCAATAAATCACTAATATTGTTGCGATTCAATGCAGAAGAACACGCCATGATTCTCCCGTGTAGGGTACTGCAGTTATATGGCTGCATATGGCACTTATGAGTGAGTAACTGGGATAAAAAAGATGCCAAATATCACCAGAAACTAAGGGAATATTAATACTGAGGATGCGTAACTATGTAACCAGGGAACGATAATTCGAAACAAAAAATGGTACATGATTGACGCTGTCACACGCGTTCTGGCTATTAATTTTTAATGATTGACAATGTCAATCACGCGCAGCGAAAGGGTTAAAGGAGGAGGCATGCAGCTAGAGTGTTCAGAAGAGCAATGTCCATTATAATAGCAATAGTAGAGAGAGGAAACATTGTAGTGAAGAGAGAGAAATTGAAGACAGTCAGTAAGAGGTGGAGAATTGATGAGATGAAAAGCCATGAGAAGCATACTCCATACAGGGGTGGACAACACCCCTGTACAGAGACAGCAACTGAGTAGGGGTGAAGAAACCATGGTGGCAGTACAGCATACCTAACCTCTTAGAAGCTGTTTTAGAAAGAGAGTATATGTGATCTTTTGTGTCAGGAAAGATCACAAGAAAATGAAATGTCAAGGATGTTAAGAGAAGAGGAAGGAAGACAGTCAGGAAGAGGTGGAGAATTGATGATATAAAAAGCCTTTGATTCTACCTGGTCAAGTACAGCTGTGTGGGTTGAGCCCAGTGGTGTAGTGCTTTGGGAACGCGTGGGAACGGCGTTCCCTTACTTTTTTTGGTAGATGGAACTGCGTTCCCTCACTATTTCAAATAAATCCGAACTTACAAATCTCTAACGTCATGAAATTTTAATTCCCACCCCTAGAAGAAATATGAGAAAGAATCATTAACTGTTTCATTTCTTTTAGCTTCGACTGAGGCAATGCTAGCCTATAAAGATCTGGTGAAACAGTCACCACGGCGTACCAGTTGTTAATTTTTTTTTTAGTCAATCATTCCAGTTGTTAGCTATTTTTATTGATCGTACTGGATGTCGTATATCTAATGACACTGGAAATACTGCATCTTCAACCTTTGAATATATCCTAATATCCAGTGCATATGACCTCAAAATATCCCTGAAATTGGTCAGATTTCAAAAGATTTCCCGGGGGTCTTACAGTGCCCCCAGACCCCCAGCTGTATGGGCTCGCCACGCTCGCCATTGTCCCCCTCACGTCTGAGTAACACTTTCAAAATGCGTTCCCTCACTTCTTTATTTAGCACACCACCACTGGTTGAGCCACCACACACATGAGAAGCATACACCATACAGGGGTGAACAAGACCCATGTACAGAGACAGCAACTGAATGGGGGTGAAAAAATCATGGAGGTGGTACAGCACACCTAACCTCTTAGAAGCTGTTTTAGAAAGACAGTATATGTGATCTTTCCAGGAAAGATCACAAGAAAATGAAATGCCAAGAATGATAAAAGAGGAGGAAGGATTGAGTTGTATGTTGTTGATGGTAAGGGGATAGTTGGTTTGGAAGATTGTGATGAGTAGATGGATGGAGGAACTGAGTTTCTGAGGCATTGAAAGCCACAAGGTTTTCTCTGCTCAAATCAGAAATAACAAAGATCAGAGGTCAGGTGCTCCATAGCCATCCTATGCGAATCATAGAGTGACTGTTGAGAGGGATGTGTTGCAAAGTGGGTGGAGAAGTGAAGAGTGGAACAGGAGTGGATAGGACAGGAAGTGTGAATTAAAAGATCATTAATAAATAAAAGAAAAAGAGTGGGTGACAGGACAGAACCCTGAAGAACACCACTGTCAATAGCTTTAGGAGAAGAACAGTGGCCATCTACAACTGCAGATGAAGGCACAGATAGAAGGATAGAAACTGAAGGAGGGTAGTTTAGAAATTAAAAATTTGTGCCAGACATTATCAAAGCTTTTGGTATGTCAAGCACAAAAGCAAAAGTTTCACCAAAGTCCTGAAAGGAGGATTACCAACGATCAGAGGTATATGCAAGAAGATCACCCGTAGAATGTCCCTTGCAGAACCCATACTGATGATCTGAAAAAAAGATTGTGAGGAGAGAGGTGTTTAAGAATATTCCTATTGAGGATAGATTCAAAAACTTCAGAAACGCAAGAAATCAAAGCAATTGGACAATAGTTGGAGGGTTGAGAGCAGTCACCCTTCTTTGTGACAGCCTGAATGAAAGTGAACTTCCAGCAGGAAGGAAAAGTACCAGATGAGAGAGAAAGATAAAAGAGTTTGCCTTGGCAGGGTGTCAGCACAGAAACACAGTTCTTAAGAACAGGAGAAACACCATCAGAACTGTATGGCTTCCTAGAGTTGAGCCCAGATAGGGCAGAAAAAATATCTTTGGAAGAGATTCTAATTTTAGACATACTAAGGTCAGAGGGGGAGGAGATGGAGAAACAGCACTGGAACTGTCCAGAGTCAAGTTGTAAGCCAAAGTTTGAGTGAAGAGTTCAGCTTTATCAGAAGAGACAGCAACTGAATCATTGGAATGGAAAAGAGGAGGGACAGAAGAGAAAGTAAAGTTGTTGAAGAGGTTCTTAGCTAGGTGCCAGAAAGAGCAAAAAGAATTAAAATTGGATAGGTTTTCACATTTTTGTCAGATGAAGAAATTTATAGCTGAGTGAGAGTCAGGAGTTGGGTGGTGACAGTACCTTCTGAAAGACTACTCTCTGTTGTGGATAGCATTAGAACAAGTAAAGTTAAACCACTGTTTTCTCACATTAGTAGTAGGAATAGAATATTGAATGTATGCATCCATGCCAGAGAGAATCACCTCCATGATGCACTCAGCACACTTGGAAGGGCCCCAGCCACAGAAGCAGTAATCATTGTATTGGAAACCACAGAAGTACTACCTAAGGGTCTCCCAATCAGCAGTGCTAAAATGCTGGAGGATCCAAAGGCCAAATTGGAGAGATAGGACAGGAAACAGATAGTATAAGATTGTGGTTGGAGGAGCCAAATGGAGAAAAAATTTGACAGAGTAAGAAAAAGGATGCAAGGTAAGAAATAAATTCAGAATATTGGGCCTATCTTCAAGGCAATCAGGGATATGAATAGGGTGATGTACAATCTGCTCTAGATCATTTAGGATAGAAAAGTTGTAATCTAGTTCACCAGAGATGTTAGTGAAATGGGAGGAAAGCCAAAGGTGGTGGTGAACATTGAAATCTCCTAAAATGGAGATTTCAGTAAAGGGAGAGTGGGAAAGAATGTATTCCATTTTGAAAATAAGGTAGTCAAAGAATTTTGGATGGTCAGTAGAATTAGGGGAATGGTACAAAGCACAGATGTATTCAGTTTGAGATTGGCATGTAAGCCATAGCCAGAGAGTATAGAATTCAGAAGATTGGAGTTTGGGAATGGAAGAACAAGTTATGTCATTGCGTACATATCTGCAACATCCACCTTTGGAGTGAAATTGAATGTAGTGAAAGTAAGAGGGTACAGAAAAGGGGTTGCTGTCAGTCATCTCAGACACCTGAGTTTCAGTGAGGAAAAGATGATGAGGTTTAGAGGAGGAGAGGTGATGTTCAACAGATTTAAAATTTGAGAGAAGGCCACAAATGTTGCACATGTTTATGAAATATGAATCAGGCAGAGGCCCAGAACATCTCAAATAGGTGGTAGCAGATCCAGCCCTGCTGCCTGGGTCTGCAATCTTGGTATCAACAGTCGGGGGGCCAGAAGTGATGACATTTATGGTCCCCTCCTGAGAGAACTCTGAGGCTTTTGAAGTTGATGTCAAAATTTTTATAAGAAAATTTGGCAAGATTATGTAGTGTGTAAGATGCATGTATATAGGAATACCTCGGATAAGACGGTTAATTCGTTCCGCCAACATGCCACACTGTTTGAAACCACCCTGTTCGAGGCATGTTTTAATGGGAAATACTGTAGGTCATTCCAAGACATTTTAAATTACATTTTTTGTATGATTATTTTCAATAATTATAATGATTTAACATGTTTAAATGTGAAATAAAACAATAAGAATGAACTTAAAGGTTTTAACTGTATAAAAGTAAACAAAGTTTATAAAAATAAAGATTATTATATTCCGTTTATATTCCGTATACTGTACACTAGCTACAAAAGACAAGATATTGTACAATACTGACTCGTACTGATACAAATACCGTAGAATAGACCGCGCGGGTTGTTTGAAACTTAATATATCGTCGCACTGACATTCCTTTTATAAATATCTTAAATATTACATTAAATAATTAATTTCATATTATAATATTCAATCCGTCCTATTGCTAAATCCATCCTGTTTGAAACCGTCTTATCCGAAGTATTCCTATAGTGAGGAATAGGGAGAGAAGTATGTGTTTGAGAGCATGCTGGGACTGCTCACAGGGTAGATGAGACATGTAAAAAGATCAGCTTAGGAGGATAGTGACAGGAGAAATGGGAGTTCCAGCACTCCCTATCTTCTGTCTAATGGCCATATTCTATAATCACATCAGTCCAGATACTTTTTGAACCAACCTCATATTTTTATATATATATATATATCAAGTCATCCAATAACTGTTCTTTGCAGTTGAATGTATATATATATATATATATATATATATATATATATATATATATATACAGGGTGGGCGGAAAGTAGCTCCCTAATTTAAATTACATATAAATTATGTATAAATTGTGATTGTATTGTTATATTGTTATGGTGTGTTCTCTAAAGTGGTACAATTGTAACGGTAATCTTTTTTTCTCTAAAGTGTTCTCTAAAGTGGTACAATTGTAACGTTCATTTTTTTTTTTCATTTCAGGTTGAAGGGTAACATGGCTGAGCGTTTAACACTGCAGGAGCGTGCCCAGTTGGCGGCACGGTACGAAGTTTGGCAATCTGTCGTTCAAGTTCAAAGATGGTGGCGGGCCATTCACGGACCACGTGCCCAAGTGGACCCGAAAACAATCAAGAACTGCCACTCGAAGCTCATGACCACTGGGTCTGTGGCAGATGTTCGAAGATGTGGTCGCCCTTCGACATCCAGGGCCCAGGAGACGGTGCAGGCAGTTCAGGAAATGTTCGCACGGAGTCCACAAAAGTCAACTCGCCAGGCAGCTCGGGAAAGTGGACTCTCCCGCTACTCAGTGCGAATTGTGCTGAAGAAGGAGCTGAACTGGCATGCGTGGAAGCCCCATTACTGCCAATCTCTCTCGGACGAGGACTGCGACATTCGCATGGAGTTCGGGGAAATCATGCTGGCTTGGCATGAAGACTGGCCCCATCTCTTCCGCAACATCCTCTGGAGCGACGAGGCGGTGTTCCACGTCGGAGGCTTTGTCAACCGCCACAATTGCCACTACTGGGCAGGAGAGGATCCCATGGTTACCGCTGAAAAACGGCAGAATCGGTTCAGTGTAACGGTGTGGTGTGGTATGACCTCAGATCAGGTTGTGGGCCCGTTCCTTCTGCGCAACACCATGAATGCTGAGCGGTACCTTGCTATGTTGCGAAACGAGGTCTGGCCGGTTGTCAGCACATGGGAGAACATCGACGATCTGATATTTATGCAAGATGGCGCCCCTCCGCACTTCGCTCTTGTTGTCCGTGAGTGGCTGGATGCCCACTTCCCTGGGCGTTGGATGGGTCGTCGTGGTCCACATCAATGGCCAGCCAGGAGCCCCGACTTGACACCGTGCGACTTCTTTCTTTGGGGTGGGTAAAGGAAGAAGTCTACCGCACCAAACCGAGGACATTGGAAGAACTGGAGGACCGAATTCGGGAAGTCATGTCCTCCATCCCGCCGGAGTTCCTGCTAAAGTCAGTGGATGCCATTCCTGGGCGGCTCCAGAAGCTGGTGGAAAGAGTTGGAGCCCACATTGAATTTTAGAGAAAACATACCATGTATGCCTACCTTTTCATATTATTTCTTCTGAAATAAATGGATAATATACGTATTTTTTTACCAATCCAAAATAGGGAGCTACTTTCCGCCCACCCTGTATATATATATATATATATATATATATATATATATATAATATATATATATATATATATATATATATATATATTTTCCATCGGAATCAATGACACTGCCAACATCCTACAAGCTTTTCAATGCCATGTTTATAAAATTTAGGCAGTTTTGAGGCAAAAAAACATACAAAGACTGGTGTGCAGGTCATCTAAAGAAGTATACTGTTTCTCATGAAGATAGTTTTGCAGACTCCTGAAGAGATGATAATCTGAAGGCACAAGGTCTGGAGAATATGGAGGATGTGGAAGTTTTTCCCACCCAAGCTCCTCAATTTTTGCAGAAGTGATCCGAGTGGTATGAGGACGTGCATTGTCGTGGTAGAACATGATTCCTTTCCGATTAACCAAAGAAGGGCTCTTTTCTTTTAGTGCAGTGTTCAATCGATCCAGTTGTTGACAGTAGACTCGAGTGGTGATTGTTTGGTTGTGTGGTAAGGTTTCAAAGTGTATTACACCACCTTTGTCCTACCAAACACTAAGCAACACCTTCCGAGGGTGAAGATTTGGTTTTGGCTGTGGTGTCACTGGTTCTCCAGCACAAACCCACTGTAGACAGTGCTCAACATTCTGGTACAGTATCCACTTTTCATCACCAGTCACTAAACAGTGCAAAAACCGATCTTGGAGTTCACAGGAATGAAGAGCTGTGCTAATGTTTACCCGCACCCTCAGATTGTTATAATGTTTCAGACCAACAAAGACCCTACGATCCACTCATGGCTGGTCTACCTAACTGTGTTCATAATTGTGTATTGTGCATGTCTTTCGTGATGGCGGAAGGGACCTACAATTTTATGTGGGTTCCAAACCACAAAGAATATAAGAACCTAAGAAATTTTTATAGTGGGCACACTAGGGGCCACTTTGGCCCATCGAGGCAGCTCCACTAGGTAAAAACTGCCTGTACATTAGCAACAACCAATTTTAACAAAACTAAATAATTATCAATTTAAAACTAATTAATTATCAATCAATTTAAAACTAGATAGATTCTCTGGATCCAGAGGATCAAGTCATAATAGACTACTATCCACAAATATGTTACACTCTATATCTATTTATAAGTGACATGCAAATATATTAGATCCAAAGAATCCAGTCAATTTCATTATGGTATCCATCAATGCTAGTACCTTGCCAACCAAAAATAAGTCACAGTCCATATCAATTGCGGACAAGCCACAATTTACAACCATATACATTACAATATATATACTTAGGAGAAAAAGTGTAGGTGTGGCTGTAAAGACTGTACAGTAAGGTAGAAATGTGTGTGCACCCATTTTGGGTCTCCCATTTAAAGTGTTTGTGGGGCAAGTGAAGATCATGAGTTTTTCAATACCTCACAGTAGTATGGGGGCACCACTCAGCAGAGGAATCTCTTTAAATGGGGTGTGTAAGGACAGAGAGTATCCCCTAACCCAAGATGCTGCCTCCCTATATCCCACAACACTTGTAAAACTATGTTTTCTTAAATTTGTTCTACATCTTGGCTTAAATAATTTCATACTATGGCCTCTAGTCTGGTTACTGTGATCTTTAATGAAAAGAGAATCAAAATCTATCTTATCCAACCCTTAATTTTACTACCTTAAACTATACCCAATCTATCAACTAGTGATGGGATGATTAATCGGAATCAGAATCGAGAATCGGAAGAATCGAGCATTTTTCAGGAATCAGAATCGGAATCGAAAGAATTGTACCATGATTTCCGATTCTTAAAACAATTCTTTAACTTTTAATTGAACCAGTTTTGCAATGTAAACTTTAAAATTTAAATGAAAGAGGATAACAAATTTTATTTTTATTGTATTGTAGCTATACATTAAAACATGTATATCCATGATGTGTAATCAAGAAGATTAAAATGAATTGTTACAACTTACAGTTGATTTTTATTTTTAAACCAATCTATTATAATTTATAATTTATATTACCATACTCATAATGTAAATAGTTAATCTTACCAGAGTAAAATATGACAATTTCCAGAAAAACAAGTATAGAATTATATTTAAAAATATTGAGATTCGGAATCGGAATTGAGAATCGTATCGGAATCGAGACTTTTTAGTAGTATCGGAATTGGAATCGGAATCGTTAAAAATTTTGGTATCGTCCCATCACTACTATCAACATATGCATCTAATCGATTTTTAAACATGTTTATAGACGTGCTACTAATTACTTCTACCAGCAAACTATTCCACCTATTTACTATTCTATGCGTAAAAAAGTTTTTGGCAAATGCTGTCTCAAACCTTCTACTTGTCAACTTTACACCCATTACTTCTAGTCCTATTATATTGAGATATTTCAAAAAAGCCATCTCTATCTACGTTATCGAACACATTCTAATTTTGAAAACCTGGATTAGATCACCCCTTAGCCTCCTAGTCTCAAGTGTAGTCAATTTTAACTCCTTACGCTTATCCTCGTATGACTTAGACCTAGGCAACAGAATCATCTTAGTTGCTCATCTTTGAACTCTTTTGATTTTGTCTATATCTTTGCGCATATGCGGATTCCAAAATTGGATCGCGTACTCCAAATGGGGTCTAACTAATGATTT